>JAOBAY020110749.1:0-16900 GCA_025331085.2 Zoanthus sociatus | reverse complement strand
ACCCTCTGAACCCCCTCCCCCCCTCTTAACGTCCAATGGACGTTAAGCGGTGCCACATCGATTTTTGGACGCCCCCTAAGAAAACAATCATTACTCTGGTCCATTCAAACTGGAGATTGAAATCAATGGTTAGAACACAACTTACTGTATATAATAGCACAATCCATATAGTAATTTTTTAGACCCATTTATGCATATATATTTTTGCGGTTAATCTTGTACGCTGTGATTATATTCTCATTACAAAAATCATATATACCAGTAAATTACAAGCATTTAATAGGTAGAGAAGCAAATTTATACCTTCAGGTTGAAGAAATAACCTTCCAACTTCTCCAAATTGTGAAAATATATGTCTTACTTTTCTTGGCCTCATGAAGGGAGGCATTCGACTGAGATATATTATTCCAGGAGAGGTTATTTTTTGAGATTGTTTGTTATCCGTTTCTGCTGCCTTTTCCGCCATTTTCATTTTTACAGGAAGTGTGGGAACTGGAGAGGAGATAGTATGAGCCCGCAATGGGTCGAAACGCAGCGGTAAGAAGCACGTGGAACAAAATGGCGGACGATCCTTCTGACAGTGATAAAGGTTTGCGAAATTTTTTTTTTCTAATGTTAAAAATCCTGTTCAATCTTCAAGTCTTAAAGTTATGGGGAAACTTATGAGTCCTTCATTAATATGCGACTGAGCTCGAACCATAACGCATTTTTCTTTCTTTAAAAATATATGCGCAGTTAAATCAAGAACAATAGTAGCCGGGTATTCTAAATAGATATCTGAACAGATATAACTATAATGCTGGTGAAACCTCCGACTATTCACTCATTCAATGGCTAGAATACGCTGAATTTAAAAAAAACCGCAGGTTTTATTGTAGCTGCTTATTTTCTTCTCCTTCTCTTTTCTGAGATACTGATCAGTAATAAAATCTAAATAACATTAGCTCTGTGTTTTCAAAAATAAATACCTGTTCTGTATTTCTTTATTTTGTAATTCTGTTGAAGTTTGCCTGAGAACACAAGACACTGACAAGAATACAATTTTATTTTAAATACCACAATTCTTTATCGTTCTCCCGTATAAGAATTGCCCCAAATCGTATTTTATTAGAGCAAAGGTGAGAATAAACACATAAATCTTAAATTCTTTCCTCACATATTTTATTTTTTAAATTGTTAAATGAATTAACCCGCAGCGTTGACAAAAATTTTATCAACATCACATCGCTTGACTTTCAAGGCTGAAATTCCCAATTCTCGGAAATAAAGTCAAAGATTCTAAAAATGACTTAATAAGTCATCAATCCCACGTTTTTATAAAAAAGTAAAGACTCGAAATGTTTTTAAAAATGCTCTCAGTTCTAAAGGTATAACAAAATTGTCTACATTCGCCGGCATTTCATGTCAACCCTATAATAAATATGACCCACGCTGTTTCCAGATGTATTATAAATTATCATGAACTCGAGATAAAAACTAACGCAACACAACTGAGAGACAATTATGAGGTTTTGTTGGTACACTCTGAGCAATACACCGTGTATTCTCCCTACTGTGTATTTTCCCTCCGTTGTTAACACAGAGGTTAACAACGAACATTTAACCTCTGTGTTTCCGACCGCCTGGAAAATTTCAGAGGTTATCCCATTACCTAAGTGAGGAGATCATTAAGTGGCCAATAACAACCACCCTGTGTCTTTGCTCCCTGCAGTGTTTAACGTGTGGTTTTAGACCAAGTAGTTTCTTACTTGAAGAGCAAGAAACGCCTCACCGAGCAACAGAGTGGGAACAAAAAGTCACACTCAACTGAGATATTGAACGTCATGATGTCGGATAAGATACTGGAAGCCATGGACTCAAAGAAGATTATGCTGATTGCTCTCCTGGATCTATCCGAAACCTTTCACAGTATTGATCACTTTCTACTCCATGCCAAACTACGAGTTCTTGGCATCTCTGAGACATCGCTAGAATGGTTTAGGAGCTATCTGTCGGAACGCAAGCAGTATGTCCGCATGGGTCAAGAGGTTTCTAGTTTGCATAGCACTGACTATGGAGTTTCACAAGGTTCCAATCTGGGTCCAGCCTTATTCAACATCTATATTACCTATCTACCCACTGTCCCAGAAATTATTTCAGTCATTTCTAGTCAAAGACGCCGATGCTGTTGCTCTACAGATCACTGAAGACTTGAAGAAGATCGCTGCTTGGTGCTGTCATAATAGCCACCTGATAAACCCTGAAAAAAACAAAGGTGTTGCTACTGGGAACACGCCAGATGCGGAAAAAAGTTCCCGATGGATTTTGTGTAACCCTGCTGGGGAAAGAGTTGCCACCAGTTCCCTCCGCAAAGGATCTTGGTGTGCAAGTTGATGAAACTTTGACATATGACGAACACATCACGAACACTGTTTCTGCCAGCATAGCTAGAGTATGTCAGATTAACAGAGTGAAATACATCTTCGACACTCAAACTTTGCAGAATATAATCAACGCCTTGGTTTTCAGTAAACTAAACTATTGTTCCTCTGATTAAATACGTTGAGAAAGAACATTTTAAAGCTCCAAAGAGTGAAAAATTTGGCAGCAAGAATTGTTTCTGGTAACAGAAAATATGACCATATAACACCTGTTCTCAAGGAGTTAAACTGGCTGCCTGTCTGCAGCACGCTCTCGCTCAGAGGTGCTATTTTAGCTTTTAAGTGCGTGAAGGGGCTAGCCCCAACTTAACTATCAGATAAATGTACCACACAATCAAGAGTCCATTCTGTTAACACTCGCAACAAAAATAAGCTATCTATTCCAAGATATAAGTCTGCTGCCGGCCAACGTACGTTTTTTTTATCGAGCAGTCGCTCTGTGGAACTCCTTGCCGTGCAGTTTTACTGACAATAGTTCCCTTACTAGTTTTAAAAGAGATTTAATGAACAATTTTTTTTTTCAAATTTTTTAAATAGTAACTTAGTTTTAAAATGCATTGTATGTATTGGATTACATTAGGATTTCAAACACTTTGCAAATAAGCCTGAAAAACTCTCAGGAGAGCTTATCACTATTGACACTTGTTAATTCGTTTGTTTTACATAACCAATAGCATAACGGGACTAGGCCTAGGCTATGCTACATAATTTACAAATACGAATGTTCCATTAGACTATTCCTTCCAACGTTCTGTTCAGATCTTTCTATCTCTTATAGGTATAAAAGTTCTTAACTATTTCAACATTTTGTGATATGATCCATTTCTGGCTTTTCATTATTAGATATTGTGTCTCTTTGTCGTTCATTTCTGTCAAATGTTTATTGAGATCGTACTTCAGGCTTTGATGGTATCCTGCCAGGAAATCAAAGACAACATTTACTTGGTTGACTTTATAATCAGGGTATTGATGTTGAATACCCGCCCTTAACTCTCTGTATTTTTCTTGTTTGATCCTCCATCTGTCCGATATCAGGCCTATACTGCAAACCGTTCCTTCGATGAGTAGCCATGTCTTCTTCTCTTTGTCCATTACTGCTATGTCTACTTTGTTCGCATTATTTTCCGTTTTTTTTTCCATATAGAATTCAATGTTCCAAATTATTTTGGATAGTGCGTTCTCAAGGACCGGTACTGGTGATCTTTGCTGGTACCAAGGTCTGTTATGATCACTTTCTTCATTGAAACCATAGGCTGAAAGTACATAATGGTAATATAGTCTTAGCATTTTATCATGACGTGATGTGTATAGAGACTGGGCTATCTTTGGGCATGCGCACATAATATGGGTGACAAATTCTTGCCCTTGTGAGCACATTTTGCATTTCAAATCATCTACATGCTCTTGTAGTTTGATCTTTTAATATTTCTTTGTTGTTAGGAGCTGTTGCCGTAAGTTGGTATTGACACTGTATACGATGTCGAGTATGTTTCGCCATTTTTGTAGCAACTTGCACGTGTCAGTTGCCATTTCTTTATCTTCACTTTGTGTTATCGCGAACGCTCCTAACCATTTCTGTTCTGCTGTCTACTTCATATAGATGCTGTTTTTTGCTTGAGTGAGGAATTCTGAGATGTGTTTTGGACTTGCCTGCTGTACTTTGATGACTTTTTTATCTTCATTGCTGAGCACTGCTTTTGTTTTGTCAAATGCGATGGTAATCCCGAGGTCTTTAGCATAATTTACTGCATCCTTAAAGACTGATTTTAATTCTTTAGCAATCTTCATCTCTTCATATCTTAATTCGTACTAGTTGTAACCGGGAGTCTTCATTTGTCATGAGGTAATTGGACACCTTGATTTTTGTGATCTTGTAGGTTGTTTCAATCACTGTAAGGCCCTTATCTCGCTGGTAAGTTGGTAGGTATAGTAACTCGGTTGACGCGCAGTTGTGCATCCTGCCATGCTCTTGGATTATTTTTCTTGTTTCTCGGTCTAATTGTCTCAAGTTATTTACTTCCCAATCAGATGTCCACATGTGGTACTGTATAACTGGCAGGACAAATGTGTTTGATGCCTTGATTTTTCGAGGTATGGATATATTTGAGGACCAAATTACACTCAGTCTCTTCAAAATTCTTTAGTTACTAGATTACATACTTCGTTATCTAATTGTGTAAAATTCTCCAGCTTTCCGAGGAACTTGTAGTGATCTTTATCTTGTAAAACATTGATGGAATCGTTCTTATTAAGAATAAGATTTTCAGCTGATGTTAATTTTCCTTTACTAATTGTGACGGTTGCGCATTTGTCTAGTCCCCATTCCAGTCCAATGTCACTGAACATGCTTTCCATTCGTCTTCTTTCATTCATTGCTTTAGTTGGTGTCTTGTGGTATGTCTACGTAAAGAAGGTGCGTTAGTTTGTGTTGTAATTGTTTTGTAAGAGTACATCCTTGGTTGTTTCTTAGTGACCATGAGAGTGGGTCTAGGCACATGGCGAATAGCCCAACACAAAATGAGTCCCCTTGAAGTATCCCGCGATGTAGAAAAAATAAAAATTGGCCCAATTTTGTCTTTCCCATTTTTAGTTGTGACCTCTAGGGATATTTCCCATTTCTTGATAATATTCTTGATAAAGGCTGTTCGTTTTGTTGGTAATCCATGATGCTCTAGGCAAAGTACTGCCATTTGTGTCATACTGAGTCAAAGGCTTTTTTTATATCTACCCATACACAGGTAATGTTTTTTCTGCTGAAATGCGCGTCTTCTAATATTGCTTTATCTATCAGGAGGTTATCAATACAACCCATGGACCCAGGCTTTTTGATCAATTGGCATAAGTTGATGCGTTGTTTCGTGTTTTTCTAGTAGCTCATCAATCACAGATGTTATTGCTTTATACAGTGTATTTGAGCACGTGATTGGCCGGTGATATTTGGCTGCTGGTTTTTCTTTCTTAGGAATCATAATACCTCTTCCCTCTTGAAGCCATGTTGGTAGCGAGAGTTCCTTATTGATAATTTCTGTCAGGGCTGTGGCAATTTGTGAGTGTAGTGTAGTAAGCTTCTTGATTCAGAAGTTGGTGATCTTATCTGGTGATGACCAGTTTTTCTTTTTCGTAATGCTTTGATAGTATAGCTTTGCAGTTATTACTACGGGTTCGGCGGAATATGCTGGTGCATTTGATTGCAGTATGGATCTGATTTCTTTAATCCACTTAGATTCTAGGTTTTCCTTTTCTGTTGATTCCCATTTGGGTCTTCGAACGTGTTGCATAGTTATAGATATTATCCAAAGAACCAGTAATTGTGAAATAAAACGCATTATAAAAGCGTTAAACTTCAGATGTTATAGAGCTCTAGGACTTGCGTCCGTTCGCGTCCCGCGATATTATTATTATTATTATTATTATTATTATTATTATTAAGAGAATATGAGATTCGAGGCTCCAAATATCCAAAATCGTGCTCCAAATATCCAAAAAAAGTTCCAGATATCCAAACGAAATGTCATACCTAGGAATTAACCGATGTCTTTTAAGAAATAACTCCGCTTCATATGAAATTTCTAATTATTTCTAATCATCTCCTGAAAAAGATTAGCAGTAAACAGTCGAAACTTCGCGACCTACAGCTAAGTGACTTGTCGTGACTACCACGATGAACAACAATCCATTTCATAAAATATCAAATTGATCGGCTTTTTTCTACATTTTCTTTGAAGTTTTGGAAATTGTTTATAAATAGTTTAACAACACAATGATACTATAAACGGGCATTAAGGCCACGGAACGTTGATATACTACATAGATCACGTGACAATTTATTCCTCGCGATTGCAACCATAAAAACTTGTTTTTTGGCATAAGTCGTAATAGTGAAAATATATTCCTTCTTTTAGTCTAGTTCTGTGATATATTACGCGAAATATCATTTTGTTTCCAGTTAATAAGATATTTTTTATTAGAACGATCATCCTAATCTTGTTCACATTTTGTAATTAGATTGCATTGATTAGAATATAAAGCCAACATATCCTTGGTGATTGTCCTGTGCTTTAGTATGCGGGAACAAAATGTCAAAAGCTTAAAATATTTTGCCGCAATTTATTTTCGTCTTGTATATAATAGAACTTTTAGGTTTTTTTCCTGTATTCAAATTTACCTCTGTCACAGTATTGAAACTAACCGCAGCTGGACGCTAACAGTTGTAAGATGGGTCTATTAATTTACGACCACCCAAGCACTTAACCCAACTCAAATTAGGAAACAATGCCGTTTTCAAAGCTGTTTCTGTAGCACACTACTAAAAAAAAGTCCGACTATTTGCTTTAAGAGACATTACAACAAATCCACTCATGTTCTACGACGAATCATAAACACATAAACGACAGTTAGCTTAATCAATAAATGAAATCAGTCAAATAAAATCATCTACTTGAGCACATGTTTTTAAAAAAATGCAGTTTTTAGTATTTATATAATTGAAAATACACTTTACTTCGTAAAAATTAAGAGATCGCAAAATAATAGTCTATGTTGTACAAGTTGAACAAATCATAAACAAAGGATGCCAGTTAGCAACATTAACAAACCTCATTGTTACACTATAATGTTTTGGCTTTCTACATGCAAAGAAATACTGAAATAGATTCTTGCCGTCAACGTGTAGTGCAACAAATAGAGGTCCTTATTCGTCTAGGTTTTAATTTCATAAAGCAAAAGTAACCGGTAATTAGTTTCCAAACAGCAGTGTCTTTCACAGAACATCTCCAAAACACCTTCAAATGTTCTGAAAGTCCGAAACAGAACAATATTGCTTTGGGGGATTAAAAACTGAATCATCCACTTCTTCAGTGAACACATACGTAGTGTTAGACACAACATTCGTCTTAGACATCGCACTCCCGTAGAGACGGTATTCGTAGCTTATCGGTAGGTACTGCAGATCGTTAGGATTCTGGTATATGTACCAGTACTCGGCTGTGCTCGAATCTCCTAGTGTACGTCCACCCGTGAACCACATCCATTGTTCACATGACCTCCACCCACAACTCGTGGTTCCATTGTAGGTGAAGTGGGAAGGAACCCCAAAAAATGGTAAACTTTTAGTTGTTGTCTTGTTACAGTAATCCAAGTCTCATCGCACATAATACTGTAATTCAAGTAATATCGCAAAAGTATTAATTTCCATGCTCATAAATTAAACAAAAATAACTCTTAAATACTTTATTAGAATGTCATATCAAATACTTTAGGGAAACGCCGATAGCTAATT
Source organism: Zoanthus sociatus (assembly GCA_025331085.2). NCBI lineage: Eukaryota > Metazoa > Cnidaria > Anthozoa > Zoantharia > Zoanthidae > Zoanthus > Zoanthus sociatus. Next base: position 9,202 of record JAOBAY020110749.1, on the reverse strand, counting down.
CGTTGTTAAAGCGTTTGTATAAACTAATTTGTTCCTTCCCATTCACTTTTAATTCTGGGAAAATTCCACTATGATACCTGATTGAAATGTTTTACAATGCTTTTTTTTGTTTCATCAAAAACAATTTGCTCTCTTCAACGTTGTGTCCCAAAATCAATCATATTTTTCAATATAAATTTATCAAGAAAGACGGTTGCACAAAATGTATTTTTCATAAATTCACTCTTAACTATTAAAACTCTAGATCATCACATCGTTGTATTTAAAAATACAACATCTTTTCATTTTAAACTTGTAGCGCACAATCGCCTTGTACGTTTTACGCTAGTTAATCGATCGCGCGTTAGCAGTAGCACAAAAGCAGTTGATGTGATTTGATTGGTCATTTTTCCTTAAAGATAGAAACAAGAAAGAAATTATTGGGGTGAATGAAAAGCCGGTTCTTTGACCCAATTTTTTTCGTTCTTAAAAAGCCTGTATTGTGTCGCTAAATTTCCAAATAAAAATGACGCCACCTCTACTTAAGAGACGATACTTGGTGTTACGAGTGCAATATAGAAACCTAGTCATTTCTAAATTGCTAATAACAGACTGCATCAAACAACTAAATTTGATCTGCAGCTCGCAACTGCTGTTGTTTTGTAGCTCAGTTGGCGCTGTATCGAAATCTCGGAGCGAACCTTGTTGCAGCTTGAACTTTTAGGCTGTTCATTTGAAAATGCTTAGATCACGTGCACGCACGTAAGTTTACGTTTATTCAGCTCAACTGCCATAATAATTGCGGTGGACATAATTGGGGCAGTTGGTAAGAATTCTGCAACAAGGTCCCCGGTTCTGCCAAGATTTGAACTGATTTGTGCGACTTCGTTTCCCGCCTAAGCTAACTCAGCTTTCTACCCTTCCGGGGTAGGTAAATGAGTTTCAGGGTCTGCTGGGAGCCAACCTGCGATGGATTAGTGTCCCATCCAGGGGGAGTCAAAGACACTAATCCGTTAAGTGCTACAGAAACCGGAGATAAGCGCCGGCTTCATGGGCCACTTGGCTCGTAAAGGATTTAGCTTAGCCATAATAATTAAATATTGTTACCTCGTTCTAGCTTTGCGCTTGTGAAGATGGGAGATAAAACCACGATTCAAAGAAGTTCTGCTGGTTTGTATTCCAGCGCAACTTTTTGTCATCCTTATTTTGGAAGATGGCTGTCTGTCGGGCGGAGATTGGGCCGGGTCCCATGGGTCCTATAACCTGTTGCTTGGTCTCACCATAGACGGTGTATATTTTAGCAAAACTTGGCGGAGAGCGATACTTTTGGCAAGGTTCTTGTACATCACACGAGCGATCAAGATAACAAACACATCTACCAAAAAACAAAAAGTTGGCCCACACAACAATTTGATTTGCAGTGGTATCTACTAACTACCCTACGTTTACCAAATTGAATGCTGGAAAACTGCACGCGCATTTTTGATAAATATTTATAGCAATCAATCCCCTCAAAACTACTTATTGTTTTTAAAATTACGATGCTTGTACTTCTAATAGCTTTATGTAATTTGAAAACCAGAACTCGCGGAACATTAACTAAAAGAAGCGAGCTAACCTCTAGGTATAGCTGGGATTTTGTAATAACTGCCAATTTTATAGTAATTATTTGCATTTTATTCTTATCTATATAACCATATATTTTGCGTTCCCTTTACTTTTGCTAAATTTTCGGGCAAAACCTAAAGTTTTCCTAATGTGTTCCTTGGGATTTTGATATTTTTTAGATAACGATTCATTGATCCGTTTCCTTAGAGATAGATAACAACATGTGCAAGCTGAGGACTAAAAGATTTCACAAAGTTCTTACACTGACGTCATAACGTCAAAATGCCATGTTTCATTTTTTTTTGGCGAACTGTAAACTTTTTGTGAAGATGATTTTCAAATAGATATGGCAATATTTTCAAAATACAGATCAGGAATGGCTCTAGTGAAAATATGTAATCTAAAAGGTATTCACTTTCAAATATCTAAAGAAAATTTTGAGATCAAATGTGCTTTCAACAATACACACCTTGTGCCATTTGGGCAAGTATGCAGTGTGTCCACCAGTTTCCCTGTTTTTTTATCCACGTGACAATCGTGATAGCCCGATAGGTCATCAAAGCAATATCTTCCAGGAGGCCCCTCAGCACAGCTGAATTGCGCCTTCCCATAACACATTGTACTGGTTGTAGTCAGGATAAAGCACGCGACAAGGCAGGTGAGTTTCATTGTTGTTCTGTAGAGAAGAGTTATGAAGCTCATTAACTGATGGCTTGATTCCAACCCTTGACCTCTGGCCTGTTATACTAGCTCAAGTATTCGAACCCTTAACCTCTGGCCTGTTATACTAGTTCAAGTATTCGAACCCTTGACCTCTGGTCCTTTGTAGCAGTTCAGGAAATTTAAGTTAAGACCGCTGGTCTGTTATACATACTAGTTCAGGTATTCTTCTATTGAAGTAAAAATCGGGCCCCAGGGATCACATGCGGATCACTCTTTATCCCGTAATTTGCTAAATTGCGAGTCCCGGTGGTGTAGTGCTTTTCACGCCTGACTATAGACCAGGCGACGTGGCTTCGAGTCCCAATAGGAGCATTTCACTTTTTTTTTCCGATGAAGAGTAAATCAAAAATAAATATAGAATCGCTGAGCGACACTAAACAATTTAGATGTAAAGAAAAGTTCCTGAATTAGATATAAGTTTGGACGCCAACGGTTATGTTTTTGCAATAAACCTTTTGCAACGAATGATCACATGGTACAAATAATGATATTCTGGATGGCAAAGGAATGTGACAGACTCCACTGGGAAATGTCAAACAATGAAAACTCATGCATTTCTAGTTGATTGTGCCTTGTCTGAGACCCTGTCAAATTCCTTTGCCATCCAGAATATCATTATTTGTACCATGTGATCATTTGCTGCAAAGGTCTATTGAAAATGAGCGAGTGATTTGTTTACAAATATACGTACACGCTGGCCACATAATGAATAAAAATGTTTAATAAAGGGAAGCCAACTGCAGAATTTAGAAACCACAAGGTTGGTCTTCCCAACACATGCTCCCCAGTTCGATCCCCGGCCGGTCTTCTAATATTTGTGCGAATATTTTTTCCGCTCGCTTAAGGTTACTATTCAGTTTAGGAGGTGTTTTTGTTTAATGGAGCATATCTCTGTTTTTTTTGCAACGTAACCCTATAAACCTATATATCACTGAAAAGCTTAATAAATTCTCTAAATCGTTGTTTAAGTTTTATTTCGTAATTTCGAAAAAATAAAGAGAACAAAAGCCTTATTTTCCGACCTTTGTGTTCTCTTTCGGGAGTTCCCAGTCAGACGTGTTGCGTTTGATCGCACCAATTATTTGGTACTAATTGAAGTCCAAAACCATATGTCAGCCTTTTTTGAAAAGGCGCTTTGTTTTTATTTTACAACCAAAAACCCAACAAAGCACTTTCGTAAACGAAAGCTTCGTAAACAAGTTATTGTGATAACTTAAAAAGTTTTTAAAATTTCCAAAAACGCTGACACAGTTTTGAACTTCAGGTATTTAGCTGTAAAACTGCCAAATTTCAAGTCATTGGACGAAAAACTGCCAAATTTGGAACCTCGAGTGTTTCATAGATTTGACACAAAAATAGTTTTGAGAAAAAGCTTTTAAAAGTTTAGGTGGACTTCCAAGCTCACCATCATATGTTTGTTTTTCTTCGCCCGCAAGAACACTTAGCCAACAAAAACACTTGCGGCGGTAATGTTTTCCAAGAAACGGACGTCACGGGGCGCTGTCAAAACAATAGGGCGTGATGAGCCATTTTACTTCCGGTGATATTTTCTATTTCAAAATCTCGTTCTGTATATGAGATATCGCAACTTTTTTTCATATTTTTATAGGTTTACTATGTATCTATCTAAATGGCTAATGATCTCGTTTTGGTCATTTTTATCGGTTTCAAACGAATCTTAACCTTAAGCTAACTTAGCTTTTCATCCTTCCGGAGTAGGTTTCAGTTTCAGTTTATCTATTTGCGACAAAAACAACATAAGTACAGACATTAAAATATTACAAAATTGTTACATAAACTAGACGTAAATTAAAGTAAAAGGAACAAAAGTATTTTTCTGGCGAGGAAGCTCTAATAGAAATCGTGGGGCTTATTGATAGAGCTTCCTTCCTAACCTAAGACTAAATACAAAGAATAAAAAACAGCGAAATCATACTGAAATTTTTGATTAGGATAAAAAGCAAGCAAAGCAAAACGGACAAAAAGCAGCAGAGAACAAGTACTATTTAAAGATAGTGAATCAGCTAAGAAGAAATGTTTTTAATATGTATTTAAAAAGAGAGATAGTTGCAGCGTCAGGGTTGGTCAGGGCGTTTGGGTATACGGTGTTTAGGGGTATTTAATATTATGTATACGGTATGCTTAAAGTTGGGTATACGGTATTTAGGGGTATTTAATATTATGTATACGGTATGCTTAAAGTTTTGTATAAAGGTATTACACTTAACTTGAATTTTGGTATATCATGTCGTTTTTGAAATATCGGTATACATGAGTTTCAAATTATTTTCGGATATATTTGATGTTGTTTTTCGTGTATATTGGTATTCCACTATTTCCCCTGGCCGACCCTGAATAGTCTGCTTGGAGTAAATCTGTGAGAGATAAGTGTCCTGTCCAGTGGTGGTCGCAGACTAACTACTACTACTGCAGACTGAACTTGTAAAAATCCGGCTTTTCCCAGGTTCAGCAAGAAATTACAAAAAGCTGTATAGTTCTTTTATATATTTCCAAGGACAAAATAACTGTGGGCAGCATAAAGTGAGAGCAAGTCTTCATCAGCCGATGGGTTAGACTGAGAGAAACGCTTGTTATACACATTATCATGTTCAGTGCTCAGTGCTGTGATTGGTTGAACCAAAGGCTCCCTGATTGACGTGACTGATCTACCTGTTCTGTAGGTTTGTTTTTTGTTTTTCCGTATGGTGTTTAACCAAGCATGAGAAATATTGACTCCACGTTCTTTACGCTCGTTTTATTTTGAAAATAAATGAAAACAGTGAAACGTGAACTTAGGACAAATGCTTTACAGAACGTCTGCATCTTTGCAATTACTTTTAGATTCACACTTCAAACTGAATATTCTTTTCATTATTCACTTATTTTCCCCTCTCTTTTCAGTCCTGTACGTCATGGATAGGCTGAAACTTTTAAAAAAATTACAACAATGTCTAATATATAGGCCCCGTATTCAATTCTTCTAACTTGTTTGGGTACCCGGAACCAATCTGAAATTTTGAACTTGAAAAGAAAGTAAGTAGTAGATTCATTTGCGTTTTCATGTCATCAAATGTCTTAAAAACTGCGTGAGTTATCTCATGTACAAATTTTAGTACAGATTTATAGGAAGTTTCAACATCTTAAATACTGTATCGGTTTTCTGTTGTGATAGCTTTCGATACTGAGATTACTTACTTTAGCCAAGATGTATAGAAGATTGATCAACTCAGATACTCGGAGCAATGTTGATCTATAGCCTTTTGTCGTGGAATTAAGCAAACATGATTATCAATCTTCAATTGATAAGCACCACTAACTACTGAATCCAATCAAGTCTTGTCAGTGCATTTAATTCACACATGAAAACTTTGAAGGGCGAGTACATTCAAAACGGTTTGTAATGTAATTTGACAAAGTTTTTTTTAGTCATGCTTGTTCGGGCGCACCACTAAATCTGACGACCAGGAGCAGCCATTTGATTCTATGTCTTTTTAACCAACAAAATTTCCAATTGCAATTGCAGCTATTTTCAATCATATTATTAATGGCTGAATAAAGTAGCAGTGTCAATGAGCGAACAAAAAAAATAAACTTTCTAGTATGCTAGCTTAAATAAGGAATAAGTACATAGCGCGTTACTTCCGCTACATCTACCTCTACATCAGTTATCTTGCAAAATCCCTTAGAGACGTAATGCAAGTGGTCGGCTGGCACTGAGTTTACATGAGGGAAGACTTGAAGCGGTTTGAATGAGAGAGAAGAAAATACCAATCCCATGTTAAGACTCAAACTTACCTTTTTAGCTAACTTCTTGTGTATCTTGATGTACAACCGTTCTCAACTTCAGTGGCAGCGCGATTTATATAGTTCGCTGACATGTCAATTACACCCCAGCAAGCCCAGACATGTGATGCGACTTTTTAAAAATAGCACATGACCTTCTTGTTGAAATCTTTTTTGTTTTCGTTGCCTCAATTATAAAGGTCAAATTGCAATAAGAAGTCTCCGGTACAACTTGAAATTCAATTAACTTTACTGTCCTTTTTTTTCCATTTCTCTTGAAACAGGTTAGATCGGATCCATGTTCGAAAAATTAAATTAGTCTTGCCTAAATCAAAATGGCGGGGAAATTCCCTTTCAATGACAATGTATCAAGAACGTGACTATAAGTTAATCCCAGACCCGTACGCAGAAATTTTGCTGGGGGGTTGCGAGCAAAACATTTTGGGACCAGCTCCCCCTTCCCCCAGAGATGAAGTCATTTTATCACAACATTCATATTTTTAGCACAGTACAGTTCTGTGTTAAAATAACTTTGGGTTTAGGGTATTTTTGCTAAACTGTCAAATTAGATTTTATTCTTGTTTATTATCGCAATGGTGTTAGAGGTAAATAAAAGTACTTCTAAATATGCTTTAATGATCATTTTCCATCACAAACCTTATTTTTTTATTCATTACTTTTATAATCGAGTGGATTTTGTGAGACTTTACTGCCGTTGGGGGGGGGGTGCGTGCGCACCACGCGCACCCCCCTGCATACGGGCCTCACAGTTTTCCTTGGATTACACGTATAAAATCATGTCTGATGATCGAGGTCTCACCTTGGTCATTATCGCGGCAAACAAAAAGCGCCAAAATAAAAAAACCCAGCATTGGAAAAAAAATATATATATATTTTGCGCTACATCTTTTGCGGAAAAAATCTCTTTCTTGTACAACTGGGCAAAAATAAAATTCTTGCATAGACTAAATCTTCCATCAACCCCCTCAAAAGTCAAATTGTCCGGCCCTTACGTAGAGTAACAATGTACGTGCCTGCAAACTAGATTGTGTAATATCTTGAGGACGTGCTGTGTCAAGTATCTCATGGTCACGCTCTCTTGTTTTCGCTATCAAAACATGTTTATTATCTCAGCAAACCAAAAACAATTTTATTTTCACTCTCGATATGTAAATTAGTTCCTAGTAAGTTCGCCGTGTCTTCCCCTCACTTACTTTGCTGAAAATCAATCACCTTCTATTCTGTTCACTTAGCTTTAGAAAACCTTTGTTACTTTCATTTTTGAGAAACTGTGCTCATGATCATTCTCAACAAGATTCATTTGTCATAAGCTAAATTTAAACCAATTTCCTAGAAATTTCTAGGTCTTCCGGGGATCATAATAAGAAATGATTTCCATTGAGTAATTATCTTTTGGTTGATGTAAGTCACTAAGCTGTAAATCGAGTGATTAATATATGCATTAAACTATTTTAGTATAGCAGGAAGGGGAAAATAATACTTTATATTTCTCCATCCGGGATCCAATCACAATTGCTTGCCTCCCAAATTTAATTTCTGACCACTAAACTATATCGAAAAATCCTGGAGATAAAATTGTAATAGGACAACTTGAAAAGCTCAATCTGGGGCCATTTGAGTGATAAAGCACAAAAAAGTGCAGTAACTTCTTTCCTTACACAAACTACATACTTAACTTGAGATACGTATACTTTATTCAATAATAATAAAAATGGAAACTTTATTATAGCTTTATGCAATATACAAACATAAATAATAATAATAATAATAATAATAATAATAAATATCTAATAACAACTCCTCTAAAGGGGCTTTTCAGTGTCATGTTAAAATCCCCCTCATATCTTTTCCAGTTAAGAATCCCAACTGGTTGGAGGCAAACCAGCTGATTTTTCCCTGGGATCATCGAGGCCAAATTCATTCATTAGCCCGAGCCGGGGATTTGAATCCTGGTCTTCCACATTGAAATCCCCAACTCTGACCACTGATCCACGCTCCCTCCATTTCTATAAAACTATAATCTGAAATTTTCCTCAAAATGTTAGCTTCCAAAATAGCCCCTAAAGCTAGCAATGAAAATGGAAATCGTTTTTAGTATTTACCAAGCAACCGATATTCCATTTTTGCGCGCTCTGATTGGCTCCCGTAACTCTCACTATCCAAGACTATAAGTTGATTTTGAAGCGGAAGTCAAAATGACAGGAAGCGAGTGCTCAAAAAATAGAAAAAACAAACGTTTAAACTATTGTTTTTCTTTAAATAACATGCATTTTTATCTTATTTTCTGGTAAATTTTCTGGTGACTAGAACTAGATACATACCTCCACTCTTCACGTCTCGGTATATATCCACCACTGTTCACCTCCCTTTTGGGGGATAGTTGTTAAACATTGCTACTATTTGTTTCATGAAAACTACTATCTCTTCAATTTTGTGCGATGCAAAATCTCCGCTGTAAAATTTATATTTATCCATGAAGAAGCTCACAGGGCCTAATTTCTTTGGGGAGAATATGTGAAAACGTTTCAGAAAGAAAATAGTAAAATAGATTTATCGCTCTATGGAAATCTTACCGCTCTCATTATTAACTAATCAAGTTTTGTAAGAAAAGGATTATCTAATGGTACAAAAGAAATTCCAGATCCTTTTAATCAAACCCTTGAACTTCTGAATGAGAAACTGCATATTTTCCCAATATTTTTTAGAGTAAAAGTTTCAAAGGAACTTTAAAGTTTTTTTGACTATAAACTTGTTCTCTAAAATCTTTCAATCTGGTCTACACTTTGTTTTATAAGAACCTTTTTTAGGCCATCCCCATAAAATGTTTTGTTTCCCATAGCCCGACCGACCCATTTCTTTGAAAAAGTTAAAAAAAAAATCCAGAATCACCTGTAAAGAAGCAAGTACTTTAATATACAAGCACGCGATCCTGTCTTAAATTATCATTGATACTTGGTTTTTGTAGCCTTTTTAGGCATTTGTTAGTCCTGTTAATATACACTTTTACCATCTGATTATATCTTACAGACTAAACATGAGATTTATTATGTAAAAGTAAACTGGAACACAAACTGAATGTTTCTTGGAA
>JAOBAY020110748.1:0-27416 GCA_025331085.2 Zoanthus sociatus | reverse complement strand
TGTGTCCTTGAAAATTGAATATTAATCCTTGAAAAGTCCTTGAAAAGTCCTTGAATTTTGTATTACAAAATCTGTACAAACCCTGAATTTAAAAATTTAAATATTTTACGTCCAGACTTCAGTTGTCCGTCACAGTCATCATTAAATTCTGAAGATATCATTTTCGGAAGCCTTCGTTTTGCGAACTTGATAAATGGAATATTTTCAGTTTACTGTAACTTGTTATTGAATATGCATAACGTTACGACCCAACGCTTTCATAAATAATAGTTTCAAGAGAAAAAGCACGTGGCACTAATAATGTATACTGTGGGGGGACCCACGGGCAGCGAAGTTGGAAAGAAAACATACAGAATCCACTCCAAAATCGAGTCGTTAACCCTTTTAGTCCCAGTTGTATTGTTAAATTCTCCCAACTTCAGCCCATACTTTTCATTGAATAAATCTGAGAGAATTTGACTTTTAATCTTTAGTAGTTTGCTTTGTTTGATCTGTACTCATTTTCTCATTACCAGTTTCCTAATTTTGTATGTGTTATGTAAGGAGAAGTTGAGTGTTGACAAGTGACTGAGAGTGAAAGGGTTAAAATTATATGGTGTCTCGCTTCGCTCGAAAGAATAAATGATTTTTACATAATTATTCTAGTACTTGGGCTTTTCTTTAAACAATGATTTAACAAACTTGTATAGATTTTTATTGGTAGATTTTGGAGCACTTATAAAAGCAGATTTAGAAACAATTTATTACCGTGCCGAGGCTGCTAGCACGGTCTTAGATTGCAGCGATATTGGCCGAAGTTACATTTGTGCCTGTGAGCCGCAGTCCGAAAGTAACGTGGGCTCTGGCCATGTGGAGTAGCCAGCGATTACGTAGCGATTAGATCCGAGAGCATTGACTAAACAGATTTAATAAACTCTAAGCCAGGCACGGTAATAACCACGAAGTGTTTCTAGTTTGTTTTATGGCTACAAGTCAAAACATAGAAATAAATAATTAATGCTTATTAATAGTGCCCCCTTTGATTATGGTTCTGATTTAGATACATCGTGAACCAGGGTGCTATTCGGCCCTTGTGTGATCTGTTAACAGTAATGGACTCCAAGATAGTTCAGGTAGCGCTGAATGGGTTGGAAAATATCCTGAGGGTCGGTGCACAAGATGTCAAGCAGAATAGCAGAGACACAAGTGGTGTGAACCCGTTTGCCGTGATGGTAGAGGAAGCATATGGTAGGTCTTCGCTTTACTGACGGTGCTCCCGGCCGGACCAACACTCAGGGTCTTAATTAACTTGGTGCTCACTACTCCTGGAATTCCTGGAAAACTCCTGGAATTTTAAAATTTTCTTCCAGGTCCCTGGAAAACTCCTGGAAAAACAGATAATTTCCCTAAACTCCCGGAAAACTCCTGGAATTGTAAGGAAACATTTTTGTCAGTTTTCAAACAAACCAAAACCTGCAGAAGCATCTGACTCCTGATTGTATTTTTTGTATTTTATGTAGACTCAAATTCAGTTGCTGCTTCTGTGGCAGAAATTACTTGATATTGTTGAATTTTTGTATGCCGAAACGGAGAGAGAAACTGGGGTTGGGTCCTGGAAAATTATTTTCTTAACCCTGGAAAACTCCTGGAATTTTGTGATCAGCAGTCAGTGAGCACCATGACTAAGTCTAACCATTTCTATGTAAAAAGCTTAATCCTTTACAAGCCTATTGGCCCATGGAGCCGGCCCTTATCTCCGGTTTCTGTAGTGTGAAGCGGATGAAAGTCTTTTACTCCCCCTGGATGGGACACTAATCTATCGCAGGTTAGCTCCCAGTAAACACTGGTACTCATTTACCTACCCTGGAAGGATGGAAAGCTGAGTTGGCTTGGGCAGAAAGAAGGTCACACAAATATTCGAATATTGGCAAACGTCCGCCCGTTATTTCTACCTAAACCAGCTCTAAACTTTCTGTTTTAAACAAGTTATACTTTCGTCAGTTTACCCAGTCACGGAAACTAAATATTTTGTTTTACTTTGGGCAGCATTTGTTCGAGAGCACTCCATGATAAGGTTCAAGGGCTTCCTTGAAAATTTATTGGGATCTAATCGTGGGTTACCTGAATTTCCAAATTATTGTCCTAAATTGTATTCATGCATAGAATATTTTTAAACATTCACAATGTTGATATAATAACTATTAATACAAAAACTGTTTCCAATGGCTCATCTCGCAAAACGTGTTTCGCTTGTTCTTCAGATAATCATTTTTCTCCATGTTAGTCAAATCAGCTCGGCAGTTTCAGTATTACCAAGGGCGATCTTCCCACTCTCTTGATGCACGTACGTCTTCTTTTGCTGCCAGCCACACCTGTTGTGCCTATTCTTCAGATAATCTTTCTTTTCCATGTTAGTCAAAATATTCCTGTGCAATCAACTGGGCAGCTACAGTATTACAATCCCTTCTCCGTCTAATGCACGTACATCTTCTCTTGCTACAAGCCACACGTGTTGTGCTCACTGTTCAGATAATCGTTTCTCTCCATGTCAGCCAAAAAAATCCCGTGCAATCAGGCCGGCAGTTTTAACATTACGTTAAACAACAGCTATTTCCAGTGGCGATCTCCCTTCTCCGTCTAATGCACGTGCATCTTCCCCTGCTACAAGCCACACGTGTTGTGCCGATTGTTCAGTTTTTCACCATGTTAGTCAAAATATTCCTGTGCAATCAACTCTGCAATTTCAGTATTACCATAAACAATAGCTATTTCCAGTGGCGATCTCCCCTCTCCGTCTAATGCACGTACATCAGCCTTGTTTCTGATAAGCCTTTTGACGATTTCCACCGAACCTGTCATGGCTGCCAAGTGTAATGGAGTAAGGTAATGTATTTCGACCGGATCTATCTCACAACCGTGACTAATGAGAAGCTTCACGATATCCTCTCGTCCGGCAGCCGCTGCACGATACAAGGCTGTCTTTTTTTCATTGTCGACGGCATTAAGACTACACCCGTGCTGGAGAAGTATCTCGGACGCGTCATACGTCCACCTACACTTGGCACATCGATCACGCTGAGAGCAGCTTACAGATGCGAAGAGTTGCAGCGGAGTGCAACCTTCGTTATTGAAAGCTTTACAATCCGCTCCATTTTGCACGAGCAGACGTAATGTAAACGTCTCTGTTATGGTCATTGCTGCAAGATGCAGCGGCGCATTTCCATAATTGTCAGTGAGAGTCGTATCACTTCCATGATTTAAGAGCAGCTCAACAATTTTGAATTTCCACAAGCATTTCCTACAGCCTAATGTACAGTGACAACGTGCAAGGATTGCCATGTGCAATGGAGTCCGCCCATCTTTGTTCAATGCTTTGATGTCGGCATCGTTTCTCAGAAGTAAAGCGGCTGTGTTAAAGTTTCGAAAGGCGGCCGCTAAATGAAGAGACGTGTCTCCATCTACGTTCTGTGTATTGACACTTCCCCCCAATCGAATCAGTAACTCTGATGTGGCTCTAAATCCCTTCAAGCCTGCAGCATAGTGAAGAGGGGTAAACCCGTCGAAATTAGACAGTTTTGTATCACTTCCATTTTGAATTAAAAATTTTATTGCTTCTTCACTTCTAGACCCGTACTTCAAAGCACGTAACAGTGGTGTGAAGCCTTCGTCGTCCTGCGCATTAATTTGCGCTCCATAATCTAACAGTTGAGCCATCAGCTTGCAGGAGCAGGACTCTGCAGCTAAATGTAGAGATGAGCGACCTTTAAGATCCTTTGTGTTGGGGTCACTGCCTTGCTGCAACAGCACCTTAGCCATTGTGTGGCTCAATCGCTCTTCGCAGTAAACGTTCCGTAAATAGCGATAAACATTGTGTAAAGGAGTAAAACCATCGCTATCTCTTGTTTCGGTGTCGCTTCCATTCTGTAGCAAAACATTTACAATCTCAACATGGCCTTCGCGTACAGCCACTATCAAAGGTGTGCGGCCGTCATTATCTCCAATTTCCTTGTTACACCCACGAGAAACTAAAAGTTCTGCAATACAAACGTAACCACGGTAACAAGCCACGTGGAGCGGCGTTTCACCATCGCAGTTCTTAACATCAAGATTGGCGCCATTCTGAAAAAGAACTGCTGCTAGGCTCACCTTTCCGTTACCAGCAGCAACGTGTAGCGGGGTAGAAGAAGATTCGTTCATGACATTAACATCGCTTGCGTGACGCAGTAACAGTTGAACGACGTTATCACAGCAATAGGCAACGGCTAAAAGTAACGGGGTATCACCCGAAGCATCCTCAGCGTGTACATCAGCACCGTGATCAATCAACAACGCTGCGACGTCCAAGTGGCCTTCTTGTGATGCACAGTGAAGTAGAGTTTTCCCAGTGTTATCTGTGGCGTTCACATCACATCCACAATCAATTAACAGAGTAGCTGTTGTCAGCTGGTCATACAGCACAGCCAGAAACAACGGCGTTTGACCTTCTGAATCTCTAGAATGCAAATTGGTCCCCTTAGCTACAAGCAATCTAACAAGTTCTTTGTGGCCTTCCTGTGCAGCATAGTGCAAAGGGGATCTTCCGAAACAGTCTTTATTGTCGATATCGCTCCCCAGATCGATTAATAACTCCACGGTCTCAGAGTGATTATACGTTGCAGCAAGTGTTAGTGGAGTTCTACCTGATGTTGTAGCATCCAGGTGCGCACCGTGCTCAAAAAGTAAGCGTGCGATGCGAAAGTGTCCTTCTTTAGCGGCAAAATGCAAAGCTGTGTGATCAAGTCTCCCATGGGTGTTAACATCAACACTTCTCTGCAAAAGATATTCCACTGTTTTAAAATGGCCGTTCTCTGCAGCAAGTATTAATGCTGTATCGCCGACCGCTGTTCGTTTGTTATAAATGTCAACACTATGCTCGGCCAATATTCTGACAATCCTTGTGTGACCATTCTGAGCGGCGAGATGTAAAGCTGTCATCCCTCTCTCGTTATTTTCTGCTAAAGCGATACCGCTGTCTAAAAGAAGCGCTACTGTACCATGACGTCCGTTACTTGCAGCGTAGTGCAGCGCCGTCATTCCTAACTTGTCCTTTGCACTGAGGTTTGCCCCACGTTCAATTAGCAGCTCGGAAATAGCTGTAGAGTTTCGTAAGGATGCAACAATCAGCGGCGTACTCTCGTCATCAGCTGTAACCTTTGAAGAAAAGCAAAATAAATATTGAAAGCGTAATGCTTGTGGGATGTGGCTTAAAGGGAACCTCGAACTCGTTCCCAGGGTCCTCTCTTTTCTCTAGACGGGGTGAAGAGGAAAGGAAAGGGCCCTGGGAACGAAGTTGAAGGGAAACTCGGTTTTCCAACATAATCAGTTTCGAACAAGAGCATTCCTCAACTTGTGTTCACATCTGCATCTCAAATTTGATAATAGGCTATTTGCACAATGTTGACGAATACTACATGCAACTACCAGAATGCTTTGCCTATTTTCTTTTGTCAAACAGTTAGTGGCTTTTGTTCGGCTATTCTTGAGAGGGAATAAAAATTTGAATAAGAAAGGAAATTCTTCAAGCATTCTGGTAGTTGTAGTAAAACGACGTCATCATGCAAATGCCCTATTCTCTGGATATTGTTCACACCAAACGATTTGTTTTAATCTTTTAATTTCCTGCAGGCCGCCATCTTGAAATGTGACTTATGAACTTTTTAGTCTCAACTCTTGATGAAAACAATTACAATGAACGAGTGGAGGTCTGGCACTGCAACTACGTCAAATTTCAAGATGGCGGCTTGCAAGAAATTCAGTAATCAAAGCAAATCGCTTGCCGTGAACTATATACAGAGAATTATCGAATTTGAGCTGTTGATGTACATACAAATTGAGGAAAACTGTTATTGAGATTGATATTGTTGGACAGCCGAGGTTCCCTTTAAGTGATAGCCATCACGTTTGACAGCACCTATGTATTATTGTTATATATCAACTATCAAAGTCCATTTTTCTTGTGCTCCTATTGGACGAGAGAACATCACGCGCACGTGAACAAGTTTCGTTGTTCCCCAGCAACCAAGCGCTCAGCGGGCAACATGGACCGGTAATTAACAAAACCGGAAGTTAATTGTAATTTGGTGTGATTTCAAAAGTTAACAAAACATAAGTTTGGATAATAAAAAAGATATTTAAAAGCTGCTATTTATTCTTCGTTGATAGTTGGTATATAACAAAACACTTATTGAACTTAACCTCGGGAAAGCAGTATATTTTGTGGTCCCTCGACGGCCATGTTTCCCTCGGCTCTTCGTAGGGAAACATGGCGGTCTCGAGACCACAAAACATACTGCTTTCCCAAGGTCTCAGTCAATAAGTGTTAAGTAGGTACCTTGAAGCCACTAAATCGGTTACAAAGGTAAAATCTATATTAGTAACAATGAGCCTGATTGTTTGCAGCCAATAACAGTTTTGGCGTAGTAGAACGCCAGGCGTTACTCCTAACAGGCTAGCTGCCTCGCCTAGACCTTATAGGCAGCTTTTCGTGTAGTAGAACGCCAGGGCTTACTCCTGAGCGGGCTAACTGCCTTCACTAAAACTTACTAGCAGCTGTTTTGATATTTCTAGGACTCATCGTGTAGTAGAACGCCAGGGCTTACCTCTGCGCGGGTTAGCTGCCTTCACTAGATCTTATTAGCAGCTGTTTTGAGATTTCTAGGGCTCATCAGCATGGCATAGCTAGCAAACACCCTCAAGTTTCTATAGATTGTAATAAGTAATAGTGAAAGGGTAACGCCTGTGGATATGGCTTAAAATGGTAAACATCAAGTATAGATAGCCCATATGTGCTAGCAGCTAACTTGAAGCACGACCCCACAAGTTATCTGCTTTAAACTGTTATCGTGTCGAAATAAAGGTTATCTATCAATCTAAGCAACTAAAACGGGAACTGAGGTATTAACCCTTTAATCTATACCATAATTAACAACCTGGAAAAAAACAAATGAATAGCGGTTTGAGTGTCTAACGAGTGTTCCTATTTCACCATTGGAAAATTAGTTTATCATGTGACAACACATTCTCGTGATCAGGTTCTTTCATCTTCTCCTGATGAAAGAACGTGGGTACGAGGTTGGTGACAACAGGTGTGTTCCAATCAGAAATCCGTACCTCATTTACATTTGCACCAAGTTTCAATAACCACCTCACGTGGTCGTAGGTTCCACTCCGGACAGCAACATGAAGGAGGGAACGTGCAATATACGGTTTGGCGACATCACCGAATAGTTGCAATATCTTGCGGTGGGGTGTTGAGTCATGAGATAACATTTCTGTGATTTCTGCTGCAGTTTTACCAGTATGGTCTGTTCGAAAACAGGCAGCTGTTATTGTCAACGCGATTGCGTTATCCAGTCTGCCAGGGCTGTAAGCCAGAATAAGTCGGACGGATTCAAAATCCCCCATAATGCAATAAGCGTGTAGTAAGCTCAAACCGCTCCAGTGTGTTGGGGTTGAAATGGCTTCAAACACCAGACGTCGAAGATTCATCTGGATGATGAACAAAGCAAACAATTTTTAAAAAATAAAATTATGCTCCTTCCTGTTTTATAAGTCTTTGTATGATATGAAATACTGGGTCAGTCTTCTGCCATTGATATTTTAAAATATGGAAAATTAAATGTGACATTTTCTACACTAACTATAACTTGAATTAAAACATGTAAAAGTTTTAAATGTATACTAAATGTAAATCTAAAAATTAATGCTTATTTAATTTCAAGTTACCATTAAAAAAGTGTTACGTTTAATTTTTTTTAAATGTACACTAGGGACTGGGAAGGGCGTGCGCCATGTGCAAATGGCGCATACATTGAACATATGGCGCATTAAAAAGTCCATTAACTGGCCTAGGTTGTGCCCGTGTCACAGGCCATTTCCACAGAACCTTGTGTAGATTTCCGTCATTACATCTTGCAATGGTAGATTGTGTTTTTGATTTTGGTAATGGCCCATAAATTTCAAAAATGACCCATTGATTTTTAAGGAAATTGACCATTTGCCCATGGGCCTTTCGATTCAGTCCTTCCCAACCCCTGGTACACTAGTTTTAATTAGGGTGGGCGTAATTGGCGCAGTTGATAAGATCTCTGTCTTCTAACCACAGGGTTCCCAGTTGGATCCCTGGCTTTGCGCAGTTTGAATCGTGTGATACTATTATCCACCTAAGCTAACTCAGCTTTTCATCCTTTCGGGGTAAATAAATGAGTACCAGCATGCGATGGATTAGTGTCCCATCCAGGGGGAGTCAAAGACTCTAATCCGCATAACACTACAGAAACGGGAGATAAGCGCCGGCTCCATGGGCCACCTGGTTTGTAAAGGATTTCGCTTTAGCTAGATGCAAATTAATATTTAATTCGGTACTTTCTTTTCACTCTTAGATACTAAGTTATTTAATTGCATGTGACTATAAACTTACAAACACTCTCGCCTCCAAGGTTGCACTAAGTTACCTATTAGATAAACTACCAACGAGTCTAGGATTGGGCTCCGTTCTTAGTATATATACTTCTTGCAAATAATATATCAGTTAGATTTAGGTTAAGGTCTCCCTAAATGGGGGGTATATATATACCTTCTTGTTTGGGAGACTGTAGGAAGGGCAACAATATGGCATACCGGCTTGAAGTATAAACCCCGTTCTTTTTCGTGTGAAGTTAGAACATGCACAAATTTTGCATGACGCTCTTTCTTCCCCCAAAGGCCGTAAAGTTCCACAAAGTACAATTGATTATAAAAGTAATGAATAAAAAACAATGAAGTTTACTATGGAAAATGATTATCAAAGCATATTTAGAAGCACTGGCAAGCTCAATAATAGATTAGAATAAAATCTAATTTGCCAGTCCAGCAAAAGCACCATAAGTCCAAAGTTATTTTTACACAGAACTTTATTTTCTCTGCTCTCCTTAAAATATGAAAGTTGTGATAAAACGACGTCATGTTTTGGGGGTTGGTCCCAAAAACTTTTGTTGGCACCTCTCCCCCCCCCCTCCCCCCAACAAAATTCCTCTGTACGGGTCTGAATTCTGAGTCTTAAATAGTCCTTAACTGTGGTTCACATGCATCTGAAACACTGAGAAATGTCCGCACCAAAACAGACAGGGTACGGTTGGTCAAAGGTGGGTTAAGTGTAACCCTGGAATAAGTGAAAAACTACAAAAGTACTTGCTTCTCTAAAAAAACGAGTATGTCTCTTAAAATCCTGCTCTGTGACCAAGGGTCAAAAAGGTAACGCAGAGTAGTTAATGCTAATTGGCTTTTGAACACAGCAAACACAGATTGTTAGACTTCTCCTTGATTTATATCTTAAGACACTGAGTTTTGATTCGGGTAAAACAAGTTTTGCATCTTAAAAAATCTCGTACATTAAGCCGAGACTCAAATCTTCACAACAATATAACTCGTAATTACTTTTGCAATGCTTTTGCAGTTTTGGGTTTCCGCGTGATTTATATGCAAATTGAAAATTTAAACAAATTTATATACAGATGCTTTGTAAAGAACCATTTCGAGGACTCTAAAGGCTTGACTTCTCTGAATATTTAAGAGCTATCAGTCTCTATATTTAGACGTTTTTGTTTAAAGAATGAATATGTAAGTTATGTGGTGAAAGGTGTTTATAAAAACGTTGAAACTGATCTACATGAAAAAATTTTTGGATATATATTGTTAAAAAACTGAATTTTTGCCACTGCAACTGCAGCCTTCATCAGAGTAACTGAAATATGCTGTTCTATGTAAGTTATGTAATAAGTAATATGTAAGTTATGTTTTCGGGAAAGGTTCACGTTGTATTATTGCAAATACTAGTAGTAAATATGTAAGGATTTGCAACACACGAAATCGAAGAAGCAGAAAATGAGCTAAAAAACAGCTAATTGTAAATATTTAATTTTTGATGTACAAACACATTTACACAAAGACTAAAAGCATAGAAACTGGAGACAATTTGCTCACCGTAACACTTATTGGCATGACAGACAGTATAGTCAGTGCAAACGTCGCAACAGAAACTCGTCTACGTCGACAACTTAGCAAGAAGCCAGCAATGACGTGAAAGGTCAATGAACAGCAACAACAATTTTGTTATTCGGACCCAGGTCTCTCTTTGCATTGACATTCTCGATCTCAGCCTCAGTACTGCATGCGAATGAATTAATTGTGTGGGTGTCAACGGTTGCCACTATGTCATCGTCCTACCAGTACCATGCAACACCGAGTATCGCAAGAAACTTGCATATGTTTTTAAATACAATTTTGTGTAATATATCAATGTTCTCTTGTTGAGGTTCCCATACATTATATACAAATGTAAATGGAAGAGCTCCAAACAACAAGATACAGTTCTAAAGGTTTATCTTTTTGAATTTGTTTTGTCTGTGGCAGGAAAACTCTAACCTTGAATTCGACGTTTCGATTCAGTCTCTTTCAAATCGAGCGTTGGTTTAGATATCTGTAACTAATCGACGTTTATTGTTTTACAGCTTCATATAACGTATTTCTTTTGTCCTTAACATGTGAGTCTTTGTTTACAACTGAATAACTTCAAACGCAATATAGTTTTCGCTCTCTGTTGCTAGCCTCGCTAGAAGTAAAGTACGTGCGATCCCTGCTCTGACCAACTGTAGTGGATATTCAGTATTGTAGTTTGGGAAATCAGCTACTCGACCAACAGAAACTACAGTCAAGTCTAGAGTAGGGACTATCAGAGCTAATCCCAAATATAACCAGCTACTCTACGGACAAAAAGAACAGTCAGGCCTAGAGTAGGGACTATCAGAGCTAATATTGTATATAACCAGCTACTCTACGGACAAAAAGTACCGTCAGGCCTATCAGTAGAGTTGGGACTACCAGAGCTAATCCCGAATATAACAAGCTACTCTACCAACTGAAACTACAGTCAGGTCTAGAGTAGGGACTACCAGAGCTAATCCCGGATGTAACCACCTACTCTACCGACAGAAACTACAGTCGGGTACAGAGTAGGGACTACCAGAGATAATCCCCGATGTAAAAAGCTACTCTACGACAGATACTACATCCATTAAAACCCCGTTACACTATGACTCAATTGGTAGAGGAATTAATGGAGCCGAAACCAATTATAGAATTGCACACAATTTAGGTTATCCTGCTGATGAACAGTAACTGTTTTGTTATTTATTTTCAGCAGCATTCTAGCTATGTTTGTTCGACCTGTTCAGCTAGCTATCTAAAACATGCCAGTTCGTTCCCAGGGCTTTTCCCGATTTTGTACGCGGTCGGCAAAACAATATAAAGAAAAGCCCTGGGAACAAGGTTTTAAACATAGACCGCGTAACAACTGTTTGGAATAAGGGGAATTAAGGGGAGTAGGGTTGGGTTGGTGATGAAA
Source organism: Zoanthus sociatus (assembly GCA_025331085.2). Lineage (NCBI taxonomy): Eukaryota > Metazoa > Cnidaria > Anthozoa > Zoantharia > Zoanthidae > Zoanthus > Zoanthus sociatus. Next base: position 16,018 of record JAOBAY020110748.1, on the reverse strand, counting down.
AGCAATGAAAGGGCAATCATTGAGCTAGAGTTGATTCTAGTTATATATAATTGTAAATCCCTTTTTGAAAATTTATTTAAGCAATATGGGAAGTCATTTAGAAGCGATCAAGCAGGGCCAAGTCAGTCACCCATTAAAATTAAATCAAAAGGTTTTTCAAAACAAGTCTGAGTTTGAATATTCGTTTGATTTCTCTTCAGTTCTAGCCATGAGCTTAATAATGAACGGTTCCTTAAAAGAAAATAAGGTATTTTATTATCAAGTTTTCTGGTTAAAAAAATCAATCAAATTATTGGTCTATTTTTTTTTTAAATTCAATCAAGCCCCTGCAATATATTTATAAAACAAAATTTGTTGTTCTTCTTGCTTTAAAATTGTTCCGAAAGTACAAGTGACCAGCTGACACATACAAAGAACGGTTTATACTTACATTGCAACAAGCCGAGACACGTCCAAATGCGATCACGCTTGATAGTCTAAAACGGCAATAAATCGGTATTGCCTTACATTTATGATTCAAAACTCAGTACACAGGTTCTGGTAAGAAAAAGACTTTGCTACTTGAAGAACTCAAAACATGGTTAACTGTAACTTACTTAAAAAGATACACTTTTGCCCGTTGTCTTTGATGAATCTGATTCTTTGTTGTATCATGATCATCCGCATGGAATTTCAAATGCGATCGGTCCCACAAAATCATTTCCTCGAGGATGTGGGTAAGTAATGCCAGATCGCTTTTTATCATGATTGGCGTTTTTAAGGTTGTAAAAAATAATATACATAATCTCGCATTAAAACATTTTGCAGTATAATCTTTATTCTCTCAGTTTATAGCTAGAATACTTTTTACCAAATGTTTTCCTTGGATCCGTATAGGCAATCGTTGAGCAAAACAGCTGAAGAGGCTAAGAGTATAAAATTACTATAAATTCTCCGAAATTTTAAGATCATTTTTGCCAGAGGTCAAGAACATCAAACGTTAGGACTACATCTCGTTGTTATTTATTTTATTGAAAGACTCTAAATTATTACTGGGTTGCCTGTTTCAATGGTTTGTTTGTTTCTAGTCATAAAATAGTGAGAAATTGAAATTCTTTCGCAAGGTTTACCAAATATGGATATTGAAAGGCATAATCTTTGAGGATTGCATTGTAAACCACGGGGCAAGAGGGAAAAGGGTACAAATTTAAGTTATTTCAAATATTTGGTGACTTTGAATATCTTTAAAATGTTGGGTTTTCGACTTCCTTTTTGTTGTTATGTGAATTGTGTTTGTGAGAAGGACTTTGGCGTCTCAATGGGGAAAGCTTTATAAAGTAACAACAACAGAGAAAATCGGCCAAAGGTCAACGGTGTCAAAAATACTGATACTGGATACCTTGTTCAGTTTAGCTTAGGACAATTGTGACAAAAATATCTAAAGGAGTATACAACCTCGTACCCAGGCCCATTTCTTTGACGTAATGGTGACGCAGTGAAATGAGTGATCTGGGTACGCGAGGTTGCCCAGTATATATACGATATTTGCAGCATCTTGTTACTGAATATAACACCAATACTTGAAAGTGGGAAGTTGTAGCCATGGTCAGCAACACAGTTTTTATTGTAACCCTTTACTAAACTGATTAAACTCGTTGATTTTTTGATGATATTTTTACAAATAATAAAGTTGCTCCCTAAGAGTTTTAATCATAAAATTAAAGATGTTCAAGGTTAATGTATAACCTGTATCAGAGAAAATTATTCTGCGGACCTTCAACCTGCAACTAAGTCAAACTATGGGTCCCCTGCTTTCCTAAAAAAAAGCGTTACTAGCTTTGTGCACGCTATTATCTTTCAATTACATAAACTACATCAATAACATCTTGCCATGCATTATCATCAAGTGTTTATGATTTAGAAATTTGCATACGGTGAAATTTAAGAAAACAAAACAAAGGTGTAGTCTTTTGTTATTAAACAACTGTTCTCATAAAGGAACTATATTGATCAGAATTCAACGTAGCCAAATTGTTTTGACTAAAAATTATTTTGTTCCATTATATTTTCTAATCGGTAAACTAATCTGTAAAATCTGTAAAATTTATAGTTATTATTATTTTCCTTAACGATATTTGTAATGCAGATCTATGACATTAAGAAAAGTAATAACTCAAAACAATAATCTTAATGCATTTGTAATCACCTTGTGCATTTATTTGTAGGTCTTGCTAGGCGAAGTCGACGATCTGTAGCGACATTAAAAAATAATCATACAGAATTTTTGCATCAAGTGAATGAGGCGGTAAAAAAATCGATGAAGAAATTGCTTGGGCCGCGTGCATTCTATAAGTTGCTATCAGATACTCACCACTTTAAGATAATACAGGGTCCACGGGGGATGCCGGGAAAACCTGGCACACCTGGGAAACGTGGTAGAAGAGGACGAATGGGTCGTCAAGGCAAGAGAGGACCTCCTGGATTAAGGGGACCTCCTGGACCAATGGGAAGTCCTGGAACACCTGGTGCTCAAGGTGCAAGAGGAGCACCTGGTGAATCCATTTTTTCACCTCGTGTCGTTGTCGTCCCTCGCTCTCTCACAGTTAATGAACAACAAACAGTAAGATTGTACTGCAGTGCCAGTGGAAACCCTAAACCTCAAGTGTCGTGGACTAAAATGAAAAACTCCGGGAAGAGTATCCAACTGAACATAACTACTGCGGAAATGGTTATTAACAATATAACATTTGAAGACAGAGGAAAGTATATCTGTTCCGCTACAAACATGTTGGGGACCTCTCGGGTATCGTCTGAGATCTTTGTCAAAGGTATTTATCATAAAATTGGCATTCCATTTGTCTCAATTTCTACGTCATCTAGCTGCAAAACCGCTAATGTATGTAATGTTAAAGGCAACATAATTTATCGGGGGTAGAAGCGAAGTTGAATATTTAAGATTAACTTGAAAAAGGTAAGGAATATGTTTTTGGAAAAATAGGAAATTTGTAATATTTCCCATTTTAAAATCTAATTTTTTTTTACTGCTTCAACCTCAATTTGTTCTGAATTTATTCTTATTTCTGTGAGCCATTTGAAATGATGAGAAATCAAAACAAAAAGACAAGACATTGAAAAACAGTGCTGATCTTCAGCATTTTGAGGAGATCTCTGTACATCTCTGTAAAGTGAAATGATAACATACATAGTATAGGATGGGAAACGATTACAAGATTCAGTAAAGTTTCAACTAGAAACATTTTCACTTTCAATTGTTCTGAATTTTTAGGCAATTTGAGTCTTATTGTTTTTATAAAGTTGTTCTTTTAAAGTGTATCTAAGTGAAAAAATGGAACGCATTTTTATGTGTTAATTGAAAAGACCTTTCTAAAACTGAAAGGATGGTGTTGACATTTTTTCAATATCACATTTAGTTCTTGAAATATTCAGCTTTAATATTCAATTAGATGACGTCATAAGTTGTGTTCCCCTGACTTTGTTAATAGTAATAAGTAAACAATTTGAAGGCTTTCACTAACAAGACTTTAAAAATTCATTATCTACACGACAGACCATTCTTTTCTGGCATTTATCTAGTAACATTAATCATAAACAACTTGCAAAGTCTCGTCAGCAAAGTTTTCAAATTGTTTACAAAAAACAATACTCTTACTTTTACTTTTTAGAAAGGTCTTTTCACCTAACACATAAAAATGCGTTTGATTTTTTCACTTCATATACACTTTAAAAAGCGAGTATTTCATTTGAGCGAAACATGTGTGTTGTACTCATCTTAGTCACTTCCAGTTTTGTCTTCATAGCAAATCTAACGGAATAATTGATTGCTTTAATTACAGCTCCTCCGAGGTTTAACACGGTATTATCCTCCATAAGTGTTGGCTATTTTGGTTTAGAGACGAAACTGACGTGCGATATTGTTGGATATCCTCCACCTAAAATAACATGGCGACGGTCCAACCAACTTCCCGTCTCAGGCCCAAGGTTCATTGCGAGCAGGAACACAGTAACCATACAAAGAACAAGAGAGACAGACAGTGGATCGTACCTGTGCCAAGGGTCCAACATTTTAGGCACAACACTGGACATGACGTTTCTGAAAGTTAAAGATGCCGGTATGTGTTTACATCAATGTAAAATGCAGCGTTTCACTTAAAACAACAAAAAACAGAAGTTTGACGAACAGGCGAATTTTAGTTGCTTTTTTGTTTACAAGCAAAACTTATAAAATATAAATACTTTGTCTTAAAAGCGCCACGTCACGACGCAAAAATATTCAACGAGAATTATTATGAGTTCATTATATTGCTAATTATTTCTGAGATCATCTCAGCAGTAATGCAAATTGCAATAGCATTTAATTTTAGTAAAATAGTACAACAAAAGGAGAGTGAATAATGGATGAAGGTTTCCTGTGCGCTGATCGTAATAATATCGAGGCAAACTTTGCAAGGCAGTGGAACGGAATTATCTGAATACTGTATTTTTAACGTCAATTGCGAAGGAAGTGGTTGCCCATTTTTCCTAGCCAGAGGCTAATGTTTAATCACTCGACTGCTCAAATTAGCAGAAAGAGGAAAACCGGAGTACCCGGAGAAAAACCCTCAGAGTCAGTTTGAGATCGACAAATCTCAGCCCACGTGTGGCTACATTAGCAAAAGCATGACAAAAATTCAACCCTAGATATCGATAAAAGGGGTAATTCCCACTTTAACGTGGTTCATGGTCTTGGTGCCTAAGACAGTGGCTTTCATTTAGCTATCTAAATATTAAGATTGTTAGTCCGCGTTATAGCAACGGAATATAAATTACAATAAAGGCTTCATAAATGTTTCTTTTCTGTGACTGCTCTCGAAATGAAATTCATAAATTAGCTATTTCGGAGACTAAGACCAACAGGTCTATTTACGTGGTTTTGTGGTAGCCAGTCATTGTAGGTGAACTATGAGGCCTTCGTTGTTTACCATTAAGGCCCGTTGTAACAAGTCAGTCATGTTTGTCAACATTATTCAACATCATTTGGTCGTGTTGTTGAATAATTCAGTGTTCCAACGTATTCAGTCGCAATGCATATTGCAACCAAGTGGCATGATGCTAATTGTGTCATTCAAAAAAGTAATTTTCATCGCGCAAGCGAAAAGGTTGGACAATGTGTTGGATGAATACTTTAAACCGAGTCAAACGTCATCCAACATTATCCAACATCATGCATTTACCACCATCCAACAAGTTTGATTGTTGTATTCAAACGCATAAAACATGTTGTTTCCAACAGATTTTTATAATGTTTGACAAACATATTTAACCTATTTGAACGAGACTTTAGGCTAAAATTTTGTAATAAGGAATGAAAATAGACAGTGAAGACTTGGCAGTTTAAAAGTGTAAAAACACTTCTGCCTGTACAGTGCAGTAGAAACTTGAAATGAATTAGTAGCTCTATTTTATAAAAGCAACTTCGAAAAATTTCATTGAATTTACCAGGAAAGTTCAATACGTAACAAGAAGTCAATCGTCTTATAACAAGTGTCAATTTTTTTTACAGTTCCCGCATTGATTGTTTTAAAACCACCAAGCTTCATTCTAATCGAGGGACTTCGTCAGATAGTAAGATTGACCTGTTCAGCCACTGGATCTCCGACTCCCATAATGCATTGGGAAAAGAACGGTCAACAATTACTATCACCCACTGATATAAAAATTACCACTAAGTTAGGTTTGGTGAAATCCGAACTTACTCTGAAACAATTCGCTCCAAATCGATCTGACGTTTATAATTGTGTTACTGGAAACTCACCGTTTGGGAAAAAGAATGCAACGACAATCGTTGGTGAGTACGTAGACTTAACTCCTCTGATGTTGTGCAATTTGTAAACGTTTACATACCTCCGGAGGCCAGTTTAAACGGATGCAGGGCGGACGTGGTTGGCGCAGTTGGTAAGATCTCTGCTTTCTAACCACAAGGTCCCCAGTTCGATCCCGGCATGCAGTTTGCCGAGATTCGAATATTTGTGTGATCTTCTTTTCCGCCTAAGCCAACTCAGCTTTCCATCCTTCCGGGGTGGGTAAATGAGTACCAGCGTTTGCTGGAAGGCAACCTGCGACGGATTAGTGTCCCGTCCAGGGGGAGTCAAAGACTCTCATCCCCTTAACACAACAGAAACCGGAGATAAGCGCCGACTCCATGGGCCGCGGCTAGGCACATAAAGGATTTAGCTTTAGCTTAGCTAAACCGATGCAACATCACCCAACATTGTTGCAGGCAACATGTCGGGAAATGTTGGATAGTGTTGGAAGCACTAGTGATCAAACGAAGCCAACACTATGCGACATGTTAGATCGTTATCAGGATCCACGCATTAGTATGTGATTGCAGGGCTCTGGGAACGAGATATCCTAATACGATGTAATTGTTTTTCATTTATGTACAAAACAAAACATAGCGGTATCTCAATTGTGGAAAATAAGAAAATTTGTTGCCGCTGCAGTTTTAGTAAAGATAATTGACGAAAAAGATATTGAATTACAATGCAGGGATCACAATGACGTAGGTGGATAGACTGATTACCAATGAATGTTCTCAAATGCGCATGCTTGAAGAAAAATATTGGCCGATGTTGGATGAAAAGTTTGACAGAAATCAAACTTCATTCAACATTGTCCGACATGATCCAACATGTCCCAACATGGTGTTCAAACTGATCGAGACAACATGTATATGTTGTGCCCAACAATGTTGGATGATGTTGTCCGAAAACGTTGCATCCGTTTAAACGGGCCTTTAAACTTTAAACAAGGATCCGCACTACAAAAGGGATCGCTCCTCCCCTCATTTCTGACATGATTTGGTCTTCAACGGGTTTCGAGTTTTGTCCTGGCTTTGCTCTTGTCGTAAAACTTCAGCTGTTTTAATTTTAGATTTTAAATCCTGCAATAACGTTTCCTCTTCTGTTTCGTCAACTTCTACTGTTAGCTGAAAAAAGTCAATGCAGCAAAAAGATAGTTCCAAAGTTTTACTAAACTTTACTTAATAATAACTAAATTAGAAATATTGCATACATAAAATCAGAGAAGGCAGACTATCGGCAAACAATGCTTACACGAACGGGATTTGTAGTGTTAAAGGCACACTTTTAATACAGTTTGAGCTATTCGTTAACTTAACTTTGAAAACTTGAATTAAAAAGATTAATACGCATTTCTTTTGAAAACACTACTATGATATAGCCGCAAATCTCCAGCTTTCCCCCTTTCCCAGACAGGGTTTGTAGTTGGACTTTTGTTTTCACCCTACACTGAAGGTTGCCTTGCCTAAGGAAACAAATCATGCTAACGATTTTTGTTTTGAATTGTCATTTATTATTGCATAAACGCCTCGTTTAGTTTTACTGGCGGAGGCGACTGTCTTCACAATCCTTTCCTCGTCAGTATCATCCGCAGAATTGTTAGTCTTCAGTTGCTTCAGAATATATTAATCTAAAAAAACTAGCTTTGAAATTATAAAATTGAAAGCAAAAAATATACTATTTTTTTTTTGTTGATCAAATGCAGCAATGCGGTCGTGCTCTGACCCAGGCTACCCCACCAACGGTCACAGATTGGGTAGAAAATTCTGGGCAGGTGAAACGGTCACTTACCTTTGTAACACAGGATACACTCTGGTTGGTTCAGGCACGATCTTGTGTCAGCCGGATGGTCAGTGGACTCAAGACCGACCGTTGTGTACGTATACTTGTCCTTCTTGTTCTAGTAATTAGACAAATAATTCAATATCTGATTACGCAATTAATATCTAGGACATGTGACTTTCGTCCAGACCTCGTTCCCTAGATTTTAAAACCCTTTGAGCTGGATTTAAGGGAGAAAAACTAAGAATAAATTCCCTGTTTGAAGGTTGAGCTAAAGGCGAAATTCAAAGTTGACGTTTCGAGCGTTAGAATGTAGCCTTTCGTCAAAGCTTCTCAAAGGCGTCCTTGACAGCAAGATTCCACCGTCTTAGAACTTTATTGACAAGATCCCTCCGAGATCTGCATGATTGTAAAGCGCTCGTTTCAGCACCTGCAGACTCCCAATTACTCCAGTAGTCCATGTTTCTGCGTTTTAAAAGGGAAGAAAAAGTCTGAAATCAAATGTGTCTCAAATCCACATTTGTTTAGGAAAATAACTGTTTTGGGATAGTTTTATTTCTTAAAAACAAATATTAAGCAGTTTATCCTTTTTTAGGTCGGCGAATTTGTGCTGATCCAGGAACAATTGAACATGGATATAGAATAGGAGATCGCCATTGGGAAGGGGAGAGCGTCTCATTTCTTTGTAGTGAAGGAGGAATATTAAAAGGAAGCAGAGACCTGACGTGTTTATCAAATGGAACGTGGGACTCTGAACTCCCTTCGTGTATATATCCTAAAGGTGAGCTTTTCCTAATCATTAAAACTGGTGCTGTCACCATTATCATTATGCACCTAATCAATGTAAATCCGGCGGATGGGGGAAGGTGCGGCAGGGGTGGGGATTTGACATTTAAAAAAACACGTTCAAAAATGCTCTACCTTTGGGCCGAAATGTACGTCAAAACTTGTTCAATATCTTCACCCCCGGAATTGATTGCTTCATGAAAAATCCTCTGACACCAATTACCGCTGACTTGAATATCGTAGACTAGGAAGAGTATCAACAGGGAGCCAGTTCAAGGTAGATTATGTCTCAAAAAACCCGTCTCCCGGCAAAGCTAGTTTTCAAATAGACTCTCCCTTGGGATAAAACCGGACATCAAAATCCTTCATTACTCTAGGGAAAGCATGCCAGTTCAAATCTCAAAATCCCTGCTGCACCTCCCTACATTCATAGGTGCATTATGGGCAGACCATTTGATTTTTGAGGGAAAAGTGGGGGTGGGGGATAAGGGATATGAAACATTCAGTCCATGCAAAAATTAACTTTTTTCGCGAAAAGCAAATAAAGAACATTTTCCCGTTTAAAGGGCAAGATATTTTGTTTCAAAATTTGAAAATGTTTTCTTTGAGCGTTTTTTGTTTAAGAATTCATCTCAAATGTAGGCTGCAAAATGTTTTCTTTCTCCGTAATTAGGTTGCAGGAATTTTTATTTTCAACCCTTTTCCCGCCTCAAAAATCAAATAATCTGTCCCTCACAAAATAACAACTGAGGGGCAGGGGAAGGGGCGAATGGTGACCATTTGTTGTTTGACATTCCAATGAAAATGATGGTTTGAGCACGGCCCTGGTTGCACCTAGAATGCGTTGCGGGCTTTGAAGCAAGGGTCAAAACATGTTCAAAATATATATGAAATTTGTCAACTCGTTCCTCTGAAATGACAGAAGTTGTTTAAAAAGTAAAATGAATCTTATATTTGAAAAGAATGTATACACAAACATTTTAACTACTTCTCATGAAAAATCTTCGTCCATGGCAAACCCTGCTGTCGCAATAAAATGTTTTATGTCAAAACATTGTTTTTTGAAGGCGAGTTGTGCTTCACAGGAATAGTAATTTTTTTAGCTATAGCCAAAAGGAGGATGCATTTTGGTGGTATCATTACGGTAGGGAAAGCCAAAAGAAGACGTATCAACCTAAAGTAGATTCTAAAACTATTAATCAACAATCAACAAGTAAATAATCATACCACACCTGCCAAAATTGTATCCAAAGCATACAACCTTATTTGTGTAACAAAGGTTTTATTCTGCAAAAATGTATCACTTTGCAGCCTCAAACTTTCCATTCGACGGCAGCATATTGAAAAATGATTAACCAAACGAACCTTAATTTAAAATGCTATGAATTTAAATTAATTACAGTGGAACCCCGTTAATACGACAACGAACGGGCCAAAATAAAGTGGTCGTATTAACGGGTGGTCGTATTACCGGGGTGGGGTTATACTTCGTTGCAAACATGTTTCAATTAACGTGTATTTCAAGTATAACCGTACTTTACATGTTTTACAACTATTCTGAAGCCTTTAAATTGTATTCAAATAATAAAATATACTTTCAACTCTGAAACAGAACGATTTCAGCAACCTAGTTTTTACAAGAGCTACTGAAACGAAACAAACAGTAACGATCTGCCACATGCATATCGCCAGTGGAGGCTACAGTTTCATCTATCATGAGGACGATTTGGGGAAAAAAATCTGTGACTAGCTCTTGACTGACTTGTTCTGCGCTCAGTCCAGTCACTTTCCACGTGACTTATCACTTTGGAGAGCTCTTTTGTCGCTTTAGAGTTTCCCTCGAGAACAATTTAATTATTTGACGTTATGTCAACACTAGCTAATCAGAGACTTTTAGTTAAAAAAAGTTATTGTTTCAAAAGCGTCAATTTCCGTTTTGATGGCTTAATGCTTTAAAAAGATCACAATGCGACATGAAAACTGTCATTATTTTACAATGCATTTCCTATTGCAATTTGTATGCATGGATTGGTGGTCGTATTAACGAGGTTAAAAACAAAGAAAAATGCACTTCGGAAATTAAAAAAGTGGTCGTTGGTCGCATAAACGGGGTAGTCGCATTAACGGGGTGTTTTTATAAGAAAATGTATGGACGTTTTGCCGGGCACAAAAAAAGTGGTCGTAATAAGGGGTGGTCGTATTAACGAGGTGGTCGTAAGGCGGGGTTCCACTGTAGTATGCATTTTGAGATAACGAGCTCAATTTTTTCAAAACTGATCTCTTTATCCTCAAAACGCAAACTACTATAAAATGAAACCATTAACTGAAACCCATTTATGGTAATATATTCTGGAGAAATTGATTTTAAAATAAATGCACTATAATTTGAAATTATAAAAAACATATAGTCTTAAAAATATATCAATATATCAATTATTCTTTTTAGTGCCAAATAGCAATTCTTTACATTTTTTTTACAGATTAGTTCCCACATACTGGTTTTTACTTCTCTTCTATATTGAGTTGCGCAAATTTCTTGGCGAGGGTCCTTTGTGGTACAATCAGGATAGCTGTAACAAAAAATATTGGTGGCCCTACTTACTGTTCATTAACAATTTGTTGGATCCTTTGGTTAGTCATAATAACAACTACCTAATATATTGCTTTATTTAAGATAATCCTTAAAAGCCTTGGATTTCTGACCAAAATGTGAACTCCGAATTCCTGGTACTAAATACAGTGTTCCACCTCAGTGAATTCCAGATTGCAAAAAGTTCGTTTTCCAAGATTCCGGCATCCTAAACCTAGATTCCTATTCCAATGAGTAGGATTCCGGATTCCACATGTAAATATTTCCGGAATTCCGGATTCCACAAGCAAATGTTTTCTGAAGTTCGGATTGCACAAGCAAATGTTTTCTGAAGTCCAGATTGCACAAGCAAAATATTTTGTGGATTCCGGATTCCGGATTCCGCAAGAAAATGTATTCTTGATTCCGGATTGCGGATTGCACAAGCAAATATTTTATGGATTTCGAAATCAGGATTACTTTACATGGGGAGAAGTGTAATTGTTCGAATACGTCTATACCGAATGGTTACCTCCAACCCCACTACCTAGGCATTCCAAATCAAACAAAGACCCTTCTCAAATCATTGAATTTTAAATTAATGATTATAAAAGTGAAATAGAATAAGATATTTGAGTTAATACAAAAAAAAATTATGTTGCACAAAATTTCTCTGAGAATATTTTTACGTCATTCCAATGAAATGTTAGTTTTAGCTAAGAGTGTCGATGAATACTCAAACTTCAGCTGCTGCAAAAGACTTTTTTTTAGATTTCGTTTAGAAATGTTTTTCCACTGTCATGTTTTATGTTTGATTCTTGTTTTAAGATAATTTGGTTATCTTTGCAGCTAAAATGGTGGAAATTGTTAATCGCACTTTTTTTAAAAAAAACGCTTTTTTAATGCCCTTAGTGTTAATTGAATAAAAACGAGTAAGTCTTTTTTACCTATTTCAGATTTTAGTCCTTAACGACAAAATTAAAATTGTCTCTATTTGTTACAGTGTTTCACTCACTCTTGGTACGTGGCGTGTGATATGCAATTTTACGTCATTAGTCCATTGGTTTTTATATCCACCTACCGGTACGTCTTCAGTTATAGTATTCTTAGGTGCCCAATCAACTTGGAACGCGTAATACTATTAATTTTTCGATCCCCAGAGCTTACTAACTCCCCTCTCCCCGTTTATTATTTCTTAGCCACAAAGTGTAAAAACAACAAAACTCTTTCTTTACTAATGACTACAATGCGATGCCTTCTCATTTTGAAATTAAAAATGTTTATAAATCTGAATATTCTTCCATCCTGTTCAAAACTGTCAAAAAATGAACAAGTATATCAAAGAGGTGTGTCATACGAGGTGTGGCTTGTAAATCCTTTTTGGTGAAATATTTTCAAATAATTTGAATATTGACCGAAATATTCTCATACTGCAAATTACTCTCCAAATCTGGTTTCGAAAATGAATGACGTACGCATGAGTGTCTCATGAATCTTAGTTTTTCTCCCGTAAATTTGTGTGTCTTCCCATATCTATTTTAAAAATTGTTTACAAAATATTTATCAATTAGCAAAGGTAATCTTAGTTTAGCTAAGACTAAAATTTTAAAAGTTTTTCAGTTCGTTTATACGGCAAAGAATTAAGGAAATCATTTGATATTTAAACTAGAAATGACAATGAGCTGTTCCTGTACATGTTTTTTTATTATTATTTTTTAATACTTGGAGGATTTGCAAAAATTTGGGAGACTTGTCAATAACACAGCTTTTAGACAGACTCCCGTTAAAAAAGGGTTTTTCGATCACAAAAGCGGTGTGTAACCAACACTTATGTAATTATTAACTTCAGTTTCATAATCTTACCCAGGTTCAAACGAACAGGATTTTTGGTTTCAGCAGGATTTCTTATGCTTTTGGGTTTTATCGTTACCGGTACAATAATAGGATTCTACAATCTGGATTATAGCGTAGCTGGAATTCCTCAGTAAGTTGACTTGAACGGTTCCAAACGGGTAAAAACTATATGAACTTCTTATATTTTGATTATCTGAGCTTGTATATATTTATAATAAAGCTTCTTCAATATTTGCAATCTCTTCTTAGACTTCTTAATATTGTTTTTAAAACTTAATTTCGATTTTCTTTGGCATTATTTGACTGAGAGAAGAGGGGCTAGAATATGGGAGCGAGTAGCATGCCGGGAGTCGGTAGCAAGTAGCAGTGCCGGGAGTTTGGTGTAGTATATTTAAATGTACGTAGTCTACGCTGGAAAGGATAAACCGCGGGCGCATTCGCAAAAGCGAGAATGTTGTACTTTGTCTGTTTATTTTTGCGAGTCTTGTCGACAATAACAACAGCCTGACCCCTTTATTACAGTTGGAAGCGGTGGAATCATGGAGAGACTTGTAATTGAACACAAATAGTCTTTCTGAATGTAATTGTTTAAGATATCGCTTCAGAAAATTTAGCTATTAAGTAAAAATCATCGTGACTTCACTAATTGCATTAACTATTGTTTATTTTGAATTGTTTTGTATACTAAAGTTTCACTCGTAACTGTTTTTATAGGAAACGTTTATGGTTACTTTACGTGCAACCCAACAATCATATTGCGCCCTACATTTTGGGTATGGCACTGGCATATATCTTTAGTGCCAAACCAGAATTGATTCCAACGGCCAACGTAAGTACAAAAATTAACCAGTTACAATATTGTTCAAATAACATACCAACAAGTATTCATCTTATAGTGGTGGATATCTTAACTATTAGATGTCTGAACAAACATAATTAGAATGTACCTGGAAAAACTAGCTAAAAAGTTACTGTTCATCAGCAGGACACCTAAATTGTGTGCAATTCTACATTAAAATTCTCAAGGCTGTCTTTACTAGGCTACTGAATAGTTTAACCGATACTATACCTACAAAATATTATCGAAACAGCTTATCTAGTGATGATACTTCCAAAAGAATAAGACAAGAGGGGGTGTTAGAAAGCGAAGTCACAGTATATTAAGACCTGTTAAACCAGAATTAAACTAGTTTTCAAAAGACAATAAAAAGTGTTATTCATTCAGCTTTCATAGAAGAATTGGAGTGTAACTCATGTGACGTAGTCGTTAATCTGAAATGATCGGAACTCATTAACGGAATGTTACTCTTGAGGACTGTATAGCTTAGACAGTCTCTCGAAGACTGTCGCTAACTTAAATAAAAATAAAAAAATAAATAAATACTTTATTTAACGTCTATTGCGAAGGAAGTGGTTGCCCATTCTTCCTAGCCAGAGGCTAATGTTTAATCACTCAACAGCTCAGATCTTGGCATGAAAGTTGAATTTAATCTTCATTCTCGTGTACAAACCCTGGTTTTCATCTGATGCTGTGTGCATGTAAACTAACTGCTAATTCATACTGTAAGAGTGTTGTATACAACAGTTGTAGGCGAAAATCATGTTGTCTAAATCAGCCTTAAGTTGGCATTCAAAACCTGTGTTGACCCTCCAAATGTTCTTTTATGGATGTCTCTTATAAACTCAGAAGATATCTTTTTGTTTGATTTTATTCAGAGCATGTTAATGGTAATGAGGATTATCGCAGTTCACTATTGGGAATCCTTGTCATGCAGGATGTGCAGCTAGGACTTCTCATGGCCATTCTACCTGCTCTTGCTGGCCACAAGGGTGTTGCACCTCATAGGTCCAAAGTACATGAGTTACTGCATGATGCCAGTGTTTTTGGTTCAGGTGAGGGAAAAATTGTTCTACAGTACCAGGGCTCGAAATTACTACTTGCTAGTCGCCAATGTGACTAAAAATTGAATGATGGGGACTAGATTTTTAGAACTGGTCACCAGCAGGCGAATCAAGTTCCGTCCAGTAATGCAGGATAATTAGTGGACAACTGTTGAATTTGAATTCTTATTATCAGTTATAGAATGGAATTAATCAGAACTTCTACCTGGTTAATGAAATTTTAAATCGGTTTCCATTGACAGGTTTGAACGCTAAAAACATTGGTTTAGCCAAATTGATGAAAGTTGTTTTTGGAACTAGCTTGGTTCCAGATATTGATAATGAAAAATTAAGTGTTTGTAGCAGTAGTGGTAGTATAGGTTTTCTTCTTGTGCTTGTTCTTTCTTGCTACTTTTAGTAAGGACTTTTCTTGCATACAACCAGTGTGTTTCTTAAGGCCATTATACCAGTAAATTGTACCAATGTTCCCCCATGGCTGTACCGCCTTTCCCCAGCAAAGGCTTCTTGCAACTTTTTCTAGTCACTAGATACAAAACTTTTTTTTTTCATTGATCACATCGGTAACGTGTGATTAAGTTATCCCTTCCATAATTCTAATAGCTGGTATTAAGTTTAGCATAGAAATAGGTTCTGTTGTGACTTGATACTCTTACAAAAAGTTGATAGCCATTTTTTCAAAAGGAAAACCTGATAGTTTTCTTTAGGAGTGCAAGTTTTAAGAAATTGGTTTCTCAAATGTTTGAAATTGCATTATTTTCCAGAACCCAAAAGTTTAAAATAATTCTGGGGATGCCCCCAGACCTCTTTAGATACTTGAGCATTTGGCGCTTGATGATCTTGTACCCACTCTGCTTTCCCACTTAGTGTACCCCACTTCCCAAGCCTTAAGAAACACACTGACAAAGTAACATTTATTTTAAAATTATGATCTTCATATGTAAGCCATGTATTAATATAGTTGGTGACCAGAAATTATAATCTGACAATCATATTTTTTCCTTTGGTCGCCAGCTGGCTCCAGAGCCAAAAAGTTCATTTCGAGCCCTGAGTACAGATGCTAGATATTTCAAAATTGTGCCTAGACTTTTCTTAATCCTAAATTTGCTTTTAACAGCCTTGGAATGTACTTATTTCCAGGTCTTAATTGGTAAGAATGAGAGGCTGAAACATCTTAAAAACTGCCTGCCTAAAAAAACAATTACTTCTAGGCCCTCCTAACCTCGATTCCATGCAAACTTTCATACATTTTCTTTTAAAATTTCGTATGAAATTGTGTTTTTAAAAT
>JAOBAY020110648.1:0-16911 GCA_025331085.2 Zoanthus sociatus | reverse complement strand
AGGTTAGCTCCCAGCAAATGCTGGTACTCATTTACCTACCCCGGAAGGATGGAAAGCTGAGTTGGCTTAGGCAGAAACTGAGAAGGTCACACAAATATTCGAATCTCGGCAAATTGCCGGGACCGAACTGGGGACCTTGTGGTTGGAAAGCAGAGATCTTACCAACTGCGCTAACCACGTCCGACCAATGCTGCTATCAAGACAATTGCTTGGTATATGACTTTTTCTATAGATATATTAGACAGTTTGTGTCTCTGCTAAATTGTTCATAACGTTAGCGAATTAATCTGTCTTTACGTAGTGTCAACATGTTTTAACTATTTTTCCACTACGTCGGGGCGTCTCTCCATGTTTTAACCAAATATCGTTTTGAAATGTAGCTTTTTTCTAGATTGATACCGCAAATATAAGCTTTTAAAACAGCGTTGATTGTGGTGTTTAAAACAGGTATTCATAAGTTTCATTAACAGAAAAGATTAAAAAAGGAAAATTTTAATCACGTAAGGGAAGTTGTGATGCTATTGATTATATTGGATAATGCGGGCAAAACGTGCTCTTTTTGCCACAAAAGTTTTTTTGTGCTTCAGTATTTCACATTTTGACCACTTTCAAGAAGTGTGCATGCGGTATGAAGTAGTTGCTGAATCATAGTTGTTGTTATCCACAGAATTTTCCAGGGAAATTTCCTTTTGTCAAGTTGCATGATACTTGGTTGAGTAAATGCCTAATTCTATTGTGATGAACCATGCAAAAAACAAAAAAACACAATGTAAATACAATACCGTTTTATTTCCCAGAAATTTTAAAGTATTCTTTGTCAGTTCCAAATCCAAAGAGGCTAGAGAGAGAGATAGAGAGCAAGGGCAAATTCTACTTGGAAAAAATGACTGAAAAAACATTTCTGAATACGTTTAATTCAAAAATATAACACAAACAGTAGTAATAAACATTTTTAAAACAAGTATTTGAAACATTTTAAGTATGAAATGCATGTCTTTAAAATGTTTTAATTTATCACCGCTGTCTGTGTTATATTTTTAGTTAAGCTTCGATGGCCAAAGACCACTGAGAGTGTATATGATATGTTTAAGTCAAAATTATAGTTTCAAAATCAACTATCGGCTTTTGTGTGATGGTAAAAGCGCAATGCTTGTGGGATGTGGCTATAAAGATGAACTCAAGTATAGATAGAACACTCGTGTTAGCATCTAACTAGAAGCCACTATATTAGGCATTATGGCCACTATGGCTTTTGTGGTCATGATATCTACTTAAGAGCTGACAAGAAATTGCTGCACTGCTGACAGCATATGAATAGAGCTTGTGTCAACAATAGCAGCGCAGCTTATATACATCTATCGAACCGACAAATGAGACAAAATAAAATTATAACGATAGGGAAATGGGTAATAATTTATCAGTTGTCAAATGAATCCAGTTTTGTTTTGTGAGCTGTGTTTCAAATCATGTCTCACTTCAGGATTGTAAAACAGTTTTCAATTAATTAGAAGTGCAAATTTACTGAAGTTTAATGGACACCGACTCACTTTAATTCACTTTCTGATTTCAAACGCTTCCGCAAAAATTTCGAGACGTTCATAATTCAGCAAAACTTATTTAGAATAATCTTGCCGACACAAACTGACTCACTCTGCATTAAAAAATTCCGTTTTCGTGATGCAGTTTAAAATCAAATATCATAATAGTTTATTAATTTGGAGAAACATGTCGTGATCAATTTTGGTTAATTAAATGCTTTTAAACTTCATCTTTCCAAAAAAAGTTATTCAACAAGAGCGCTGTTCATTTAAAAAGAACAAAAACTTTGGGTATTTTCGTATAAAAACACTACTTTTGTTTTTTTATTATAATATGAAGCGGTATTTTTTAGCGAAACAACTTAAACGAACATTGATGCGAATAGGATTTAGACAGGCATGCCAACACCTGCTTTCAGCCCATTTTAAAATGTTTAAAACTCAGCCGCCATAATCTAGCGGAGAATCGTTCGTTTAGTTGTGAATATGTTTTCGATTTGCGTAACATAATCTTAAAATTATTAACTAAATTAATGCTTTTATTTATAATGCTATCAAAGTATCTTGTGTAACAGGGGCTTGAATCCCATTCAGGTCTAAAAGATTTTTTCTTGTTTTTTTTTTGTCGCAACTGCTTATAACGGTTGCTTCAAATTATGAACATAAACGCGACGATCGTTTATCTGAAAACGTTATTGTTTACGTCGCGGTACAAACTCAGTCTAAGTGTTTGTTGTTTTGGAAATGTTTTGAGTGGACAATATCACTTGCGCTATCATCTCCACGCGTTAATCATTGACAAATTAATAGTAGATGTTTGCTTTAAACACCTAATCTCCTGGGGCATTATATCGAATAGACTAAAAGTTGTGGTATATTGCCGTACTTACTGCAATTCTCATCAAAACTTTAATCTTATTTGAAAGAAATTAGTAAAACATTGGGTTATGAAATCAAAAGTGATACGAAACTGCTTCTAAAAAAGAGAATATGAATTTATAATTGTTTTTTTTTCTACATGTACGTTGCCTGATTCAAGTTATTGATATAGTGATAGTTTTTTTAATACTAATCGGATAGTATTGTCTTGCAGACAGAAAACGAAAGCAAGCCATGGTAATAACAGTTATGTTTCAATGCCAAACTATACCGATATTTCACTTTCAGTTTAAAATGTTTTAAATATATTTATTATATACATAAAAAAATATATATGTAAAATAAATATATCGAAAAACTAGTTTTTGTTCTTCAAAATATTGGCATCGTGTTTTAAAGCTTTCGTAAGTTTTTTTTTATTTTTGAAATCGTAAAGTTTGAAATTGAAAGTATAAAATGATATATATATGTGATATACATATATATAAATATACATAGAGATTCAGATTGACTACTTGATCTTTAATGCTACTCAGAGTTTCATATTTACAGTCATACAGAGCAATCATCAAGCAAC
Source organism: Zoanthus sociatus (assembly GCA_025331085.2). NCBI lineage: Eukaryota > Metazoa > Cnidaria > Anthozoa > Zoantharia > Zoanthidae > Zoanthus > Zoanthus sociatus. The sequence goes on along the minus strand of JAOBAY020110648.1, from coordinate 13,917 downwards.
TGCCAAAATTAAGAAATACAGGAAAAGATAAATATGTATGTATGTATATATATATATATATATATATATATTTATATTTTATATAATATGTAATCATATATATTACATCTTCCTGTAATATATATGATAAGAGGAAGTCTGCAGTTCGATTTAAAGTGCTTGATACAGTGGAGTAAAGGGAAACTATTTTACTAATGTTCTAGTCATTTGATGCGTACGTTCCATAAAGACTATAGTTCGCATGCTTTTCTCAGTTAGTATTATCAATTTGTACGCCACTGACTTGTCAAATGGTACAAAATTAAAGATTAAAAAAGATTCTGTCTCGACTATGCCAGCATTTTTAAAAAACAAAGGTATTTAATATTAAGTATATCGAGACAAATTTCTTTGTTCTTCAAAATATTGGCATCTTTTTTTAAAGCTTTCGTAAGTTTTTTTTTCGTTTTCGGGATCGGGAATCTTGATTTGAAAGTATAAAATTTGACAAAAAAAAATTAATAGAAAATGCTGATATGCATTGTTTTTCGAAGATCTTTCGTGTTTAGTTAGAACGATTGAAATGTTCACAGATTCACCGCAAAAGAGTTTGCAATAAAGTACTGTCCTTGACGTCACTTAGAAATACAAAGCTTTGAAAACACCACTACACTATGTCCCTGTTGGGATCCATTAATTCACTCATAAATAATTCTGCAATTATTAATGCTCCCATCGAAGGAAAAATAATAAAACATGAAGTGTTTGATAACTAGAACTGTATAGTGTTAAACTAGCATGAGTTTTCAGAAACTGATTCACTCGACTGAACTCCAGTTGCATATTAATGATAGGATCAGAAGGCAACCGCAAACGATTTAACGGCAGCTGCAGTCAAGAAAGCAAAATGCTTCTTTAGGTCCAATTTCTAGTTTAGTTTCATATTTATGATACGCTTTTTAATCAACTTCAGTCTATTAAAGCCGTATGAAATTGACTAACTTTTTGCCCATCCGATTAATAAAAATTAATCATTTTTGATCCAGAGGGGTTAAAGAATCGCTGCTTTCTCATTAACCCATGTACAAAGCCATTACAAACGTCTTCACGTTCATTTCATTTCAATACTTAAGGACAAAAATTTTAACGAATTCTTCCTTTCCCTTAAATCTTTACCAATCTCTATTTGTAAAACTGTTTTTTTAAAGTCAGGTTTTCGAGCATTTCTTAAGCTAAGCGGGTTTTGAACGAGGAAGTTTATCTCACGCTGTTGACATAATCTATTTCAATGATTCATTTATTTAGTTGCTTGCAGGATGTTTAAAACTTAGGGATTGATCAACAATATGTTTTTTTTAAATTTTTCTGGAGTTTAAATAAAACTTAGTCAGAAAAACGTCTTTTTCAATTTCTGCCGCTTTTGATATGTTCATTTAAAAATTATTTCTGAATTTTAGTAACAAAAAGAAATTCAAAATAGATTTACACCTGCATACAGCGTCTTTTTTAAAAAGAAGTATGTTTTCCAGTTTCTTTTGACATTCGCCCTCTACTTCAGTGCTTTTCTTCATATTCTCCGTCTTTCCAATATGCCGTTCTCTCTGTTTTTGTTTTCTTTCACTATCACAAGTTTAGATTTGACTCAATTTGTAGTGTTATAGTTTCGTTTATTGTAAAATTGTTGCTTCTTTAACTAAAGTTGCTCTTATGTACTTTACAAATAAGATGAAAACAATTTCTTTGTTCTTTTTACATATTGAAGTTTGATAACTCTAAAACACTGTTGTTTCTACTTCCTTTTTCGCTACAATGAAGAGTATGTAGCACTCTATAAATAGATTATTTTCAGCTTTTCCCGGCTAGTTTTCTCATCAGCAACAGGAAATGAAATTACTTATATAAAATTTCATCCTTAACTAACAAGTTTCGCTGACTAAATGATAAAACTATACATAAATATGACTTTTAAGACACGTCTTTATTAAACTTTAATTTTCCGCGCAACTCTTCTTTGTCATTTTTAATGTCTAGAATTTATGTTTACATCTTTTTCATTTTGTAGCTAACAGACGTTTGACTAGCTCGAGCTATACTTCGTTTTTGGTTCCGTTAGGTTTGGTCTGCGGCCTTTTTTTCGTGGTCAACGTATCAGATTGGCCAGCTCTGAACGATTATATTTTTGTCCGCTTTTCTCAATGGTAAAAACAACTCACGAAGATTGATAGTGATAAGAGGGAACAAATTCAAAAGCAGACGAATGGTTCTTTGCTTTCATTCGTAGCGCTTCTAAAGCCATCTTGGGTTGTTCTGGTGTTGTAAATGACTGACACGGCCATAGCGGTGTGTTGTGGACGGGAAGTTGAGTTGAAGGCATGTAGGTTGTAGCGTTTGCGTTGAGCTGTGTCAACAAACTTGGATATGTTACATGTGAGCTTACTGACGGCATGGAGCCGGAATAACCGAGAAAATAGTTTGGTCCTCCGCAAGGGATTCCTGGACGTGGCGCAATCGGCAACTGGATGTGTTTTTCGTGGTGTAATCGTTTCTTCGTTAAAGATTGGTTTGGATTCTGACGTTTTCGCCATTTTGCTCTTCGGTTTTGGAACCAAACCTGTTTTAAGATATAGAACTTCGTAAAACTTCCTTTGTTTTCAACCGCTTTTAAAATTGAAAACTACAAAGAAAATTTGCTTTCAAATAGTGGCAGGCAAATTGCATTTTAAATGATTTTTTGTGTATTTTTTAACGTCATTCTCACCGTTAGCGAAATGTTTTTGTAGTTGATGATTTTCAAACAAAAGTTTCGTTTCTTGAAACAGCACAAAGTCAGCCGGGTTTAAAATTGAAGAACTCAAAGAAAATTTGTTTTTAATCAAAAGTTTTTGAATAGTGGTCGGCAAAGTGTTGTTTTAAATGATTTTTTTCTTGTATTTGAATGAATGCCAGTCTCAGCCGTTAGCGGATGCTTTAATAGTTGCTAGTTTTTCAAACTAACTTTTGTTTCTTGGTTTTGCCGTACAGCACAAAATCAGGTGGCTTAAATCAGTTTTTTTTCAACAAAACGCCATCTCGCAGATATCACTCAGTACATCGAAATGTCACAGAGAAACATTGTCCCAAAATTCAAGTTATCAGAATTGTACATTTGAAATAAAATAATGCTTTTTAGAAACGTTTTCAGAAATTTCAAAATTTATTTGACTTGTAACTGCTTGACATGCATCGAAGACTACTCTGTATTTCAACACCAAAGCAAAGAACTAACTTATTTCTTGAAAACGCATCTTTTCTATTCACAAACCTTATAAATAGTTAAACTAGCAAAATTTGGCCTTATAGAAAAATCACAGACATTCAAGTTTCTGTCGTTTGAAATTCAAATTCTTGCTAAAGATCGTTGCTGTTATTGCAGTTTAGTAAGTTCGTCGGCCTTATTTATTGGCAGTATCTTCAAGTTTTTCTCCAAGGAAAAAATCTAATTACACGAAGTTTTAGTAATATGGAAGCTGTATCGAAGATCACACAATTTTCGCGGGTAATATAATCTTGATCAATGTTGTAATATAATTACAAATTTTCTATCAGACAAGACCTATCGCTTACGACCACACCCGATCCTCCTATTTGGAAGGCATTTTTATGACTTCATTGTATCAAATCATCACATGCGAAAAGCGCCTAGTTTCCCAGATAACCACTTGTTTTATAAGGTATAAATGACTAACGACTATAGTTAAATTCACTTCTTTCTCTAAACGAATTAAACTCAGTTTTAGTTAGGGGTTATCTTTTGCATGAACTGACCTGAATTCTTGCCTCGCTGATATTAATCTTTTGTGCCAGCTCCTCACGGAGGGCAATGTCTGGATAATGTTTTTTCTCAAACACTTTTTCCAGCTCGGACAGTTGCTGCTTTGTAAAAGTTGTCCTATTTCTTCGCTGTTTTCTTCGAACGGCGGCTGGGTTAATCTCTCCGACGGGCGACGCTTGCTCGGAGGAATTCTGTGATGGTTGGTAACCTCTGTACACCATTGACGAGTCTGAAATGGCCAAAGAATTTGGTTACTTTTTGCAAAAAAGTAACTAATATAAAAACTCTCCTATCTATATCTACCGGAAGTACTGTCTCAAAAGCATTTCTGATAAAGTCTTTGATTTATGACTTGAAGATGCAAGTGTTTCTAATGTAGGAAATCATTTTATGCATGAAAAACTAAAAAAAAAAACACCAAGAAAAAACCTACGCGAGTTTGCCAGTCCTTCCAGTCCAATCATATCGCTGATAACGTATTGTGTTTGAGGTTTTCCGAGGGAGAGACTTTGCTCCATGGTACTCTGAAGCATGGTTCTTACTTCGTTCTGAGATCGCAGCTTTTTCTAAGATGTTTTCCCCCGCGGTCAGAAATTTGTCTGCAAAGGCGTGTGTTCACTCTTGAACTTGTGTTCTTTTCATCGCCGCCCATCAGCAAAGTCTATTTGTACTTATTAGCCGTTCGAACTCATTATGCCTCCAGCCGATAATTGTTTTTGGTCTAGAAGGCAGGTGCACCCGGAATCCCTCACATATAGCTAGCGCGCTGGCTGCAAATTGAAAATTAATATCAGAGCCCGTTTTCAATGTACACAATTATAAATTTCATTAGTGTTTCTCAGACCGGGCGCTTCACAGCACCTGCAACGAGGCGTCGACATTGAATCCGGTTCTTCACATTATTTCCACATCGTTTCTGTAAAAGGCCCTGAATAGTTATGAATGGGGATGCTAATGTTCTTTCAATAGGGAAACAATGTTCTTAATGATAAAACGACTACTAACAAGATATCTTAACACCCTGCCATTGCTCGCTTCCTGTAAAACAACTTTCCTTGTTGCGAGCTCTACAGCTTTGGTAAACCCGGCCCCTTGAAAAGAAAAAAAAACTATGTATTTTAGTTGTGTTTAAGCGGAAGTTCTCTATGTATTTTTCCTTTTTTTTTCGACTCGGATGTTGGCATCGTGAAAAGACGGTTCATGCTTGCTGGGCACTTTAATTAATCTATATAATCTATATGTGGATGTTGTTAGAACACTCTGCTAAATTTGATTTGGTGTTTAGAAATAGCTGTGAGGTAAATGGAGATGTGAATATAAACAAATCAATCAATACCAAATCTTGAATCAGAATGATTCTGATTTGGGCACTAATGGACGTTTATAATTTGCGAAATGAAAAGAACATCATTTCGTGAATTAATACACCTTTTCATTTTGTCGTAAAACCCCATTAAAACATGGCAGTGTTAGGTGTAAAAGGTGAAGCATTATTTCTACTGGTATTTCTTGCAAAGTAAAAAACGAGTAAAATGCGAAAAATAGATTTAAAGTTTTGTCAGTGCTGTTTGTTTTCAGAGGCGCCAAGGTTTTTGTCTATACCGCTGCGAAGTCATTAGAGATTGTTTCAGAGATACTCCTGACCATTACAAGTTTGACGCGCGGTTTCAAGTACCTTCTCGTTAGTTTGAAAATACATTAACACGTAACAACTTGAAAAGAAGCCGTATTTTACGCCTGCCTCAAGTCTTCACAGAGCTGAAAAAAGAGCAAAAACTTTCGGCTTGTTTTTAACTTCGTCGCGCGTGCGGAGAAAGTGATTTATGAACGAAAACAGATGTTTTGGATTTTTACAAATTATGCTTTTGTGTCAAGGCAAACAGAAAGAGCTAGTTTGGACTAGTGTGTGTTTGCAACTTGTTATATTTGTCATTAGCACTTTCGCTTTTAAAACGGTTCTTTTTTAGATTTTAGGCAAAGACTGCGTGGTATTTTTCAAAAACAATAAGCTTTTCTTTTAGTTTAATACAATGCTAGTAAGGGTTTTATAAAATAAAATCCGCTAGAAAAAAGTAATAAACTTTTTTCTATCAAATAATTTATCACGTAATTTCTTCGGCTTATAATATTTACTCTGTCATTATCAAAGTTGTCAAAACAAATAGCTTGGGACATATTTTAGTAAACGCAGAAAACCTGCTTCTTGTTTATGATTACGAACGATAGAACTCGAGTATATGAATTGAGATACACAATATGCTCGCTACTATTGCTTGATAACTTTGCCCTTTTTTAAAAAAAATGTACCTTCCGTTATCCACGAGCTAACATTACCAGCTTCTTATCAAAGTTTCTTATTCGGTCATAAATAAATGAAAAAACGTTCGATAGCCAACAATTGAAAAACTTAAAATTTTATCTTAAAGGCTTCAGTCCATTAGGCTGTTATTCTCAATTAGGACTTTAAGCCAATAAATTGGCGATTGTATAAGATAAATAAAGGACAACTTGATAATGATTGGTAAAAATTTAACCTCGTTTCAATCAAAGAAATTGTAATTATGACTGACCAGTTAAATATGGCTTTGTTGCTTTGTTGTAGGTGCTCTTTTCAAAGGATTTATTTAAATGCCGAAAACTCCTCATAATCATTTTTTAAAACACGTTGATTTCACCCGCTCACGAGAAGCGTAAAAATTTTACACAAAAAATCGATTTTAACATTCAAAATTAAGAACTGAATTCTAGGTCAATATGCTCTCTTTTAGGAAGCCTTTTCTGTTTAAACGAAGTAATTATCTATTTCTTTTGTAACAAGCCATATTTTAAGCTTTTTTGTGTCTCAGCGTGACGCGATTCACTAGTTTATATGAAAGCTCTAATGATTTTGAATCGTTGTTTTACCCGTTTATTTTTCTAGTACGTTGATCTTGCCCATTTTATCCATTTAAAGTTCAAAAAGAGATTACCAGTGAGCAAAAATTCAAGCTGGTGTAAAACCATCCTCTTTTGTAGGTTCTGGGACTTAGTTTAGAGGCAACATTCGTCTTAGTTCTAGGTAAGTTTTAAATAAAAAGAATTAAAAAATTAAGGAGACTTTAGGCACAGTGGGCGTGGACGAGCAACCCTTTCCTGGAGTCACAACCCGTTGCTGTGTCTAGTTGGTTTCATTTAGAACATTTGATCGTGTTGGCATATGCACTATAATATATCCACCATCGACACTTGTTTTCAGTATAAAAGACATCTAATTTATTCATACTGCAAACAAACGGAAATACACAAGATAAAATGGTCAGGGATGAGTCGAACAATAATTAAAGGAAGCTAGATGGCCTTGCTCACGTGAATAAACAAGAGTTGTAAGGAGTATTGGAAACGTAGTCCAGCATTTAATGGTGTTATCAAAGTCCTATCTCATCGCAGTCTTGTGTTAGCTTGTTTACATTTTTTATTAATCACGTAGTGTTTTAAAACCTTTGTGGCCGCAGCTGAGTTGAAGAATGATTCCCAAGTTGGGTTGAGTGCACGTGACCATAACACATCTGTGCTCTGTTTTCTCTCTCCATTAGAAACAAAAAGTTGTGAATTACATGTTGTGAATCAAGGACTACATACCGAGGCATTTTGTTCTAACTAAATTAAACGTTTTGAATTTCTAATGCCTAATTCGAACCTCATTTAGTGTAAGCTGAAACACTCTTTTTTTTAATGAAAATACTTATCAAAGCCAATGTTGTTTCGTTTTACATACACAAAGACTTAACTGATTACTCATCTTTTATAAATCGCAGTTGTTTCCCGGTTATTTCTCGGGGGCATGTTTGTTTAGAAAGAGTAATAGAGCATGAAAAAAAAAAATACTCAGTAGGTTAGCATGCTAACAAACTGTTAAACGTTAAAGTTAATTTAAAATGTATTGCGTATTGGTAGTACTCTTGAGATCGACAAAGGACAGATGTACAAGAATTTGTTGTGAGCTCCTGTTAAAGATTTGCTACTATTGTCATCTATTTAGTTCAAGTTTGTTTTGTTAAAGACCGAACTGAAGGATTCTGTGTTTTATGCTCGAGTTATTCGTGGGACACTGTCGTACAAACTAAATTGAGTGTTAATTGATTCAACGAATACATATTATTGAATAAAAATTATAAACTAGGAAAAGAGCGAGTTCTACCCCATACACTACCAGGAATTGCGCTTTCTCTAGGCCAAACTAAAACAGGGTAACACAAAATGAGTTGTCTATTATCATTATTATTATAGGAAAACTGGAGGAAGAGAAATATTTAGATCAAAAGAGATCAAGAGACGCAAAGACAACCCTTTTTGCGAGACCCGTTTTTAAGATTTATGTTTACTTTTGTGCTGCAGTCTAAAACGTAGATATCAAACTTTAAATTTAGTAGTATATTTTTATAAATTGCATGTTCAGAGACCGATTTTCTACCAAATTGGATTTAATACTTTACTTCTGCCACACATTATAATTGTAAATTTCAGTAATTGATCCAAAAAAACTTTGGCGCGCTCTAAAGTTTTTATTTTTTCATTAGAAGTTTACAAGTGTAAAGTGACAAAAAAATATCAAGAATGACAGAAAGATTTAGGTTTATGTTGTACACTAAGAATACCTCGGTCATGAAACCAACAGTGGGTCTCATGAAAACATTAAGGTTGCAAAGACAATATTTTCAAAATATACTTTAATTAGGGCTTGAACGAGATGGCGCAGCAGGGTCTGTTATGTTGCAGAAAGTTCTTTTGAAACACAAAAGGTAACTAAAGTAGTTTGAAAGAAAGTCATTAATTTTAATTGCGCCTTATTTTGTTGAGCAAAGTTTAAATTGATCCCGAGAAGCCGTCAATCATTCAATAATTTTCAAGCTTAAAGATTTACTCTCTAAAAAGGATCAAATTGTTGGTTTCGGTGAAGCTACTATTTTCTGAAATGTTGTAATAATCTTCAAATGGTTATAATTCGAAATTATAGTTCCATGGTCTATTATAATTTGAAAGTTCGTGTGTCTTTTTTGAAATTTTGTGTGAGTTGAGGTTATAATAATTTACATCCCGTGGACTCTTCAAATCTTTGATATTCTATATTCTTCCTTAGAAATGAAAATTTATTGCAACTTTGAAAAAAGTTTATAAACAGACTAACGGCAGCCAACGAATTTGGTTCATCTCCCGCCGAAGATGAAATTATACTTCTAGCTAAAATGTTTTTTTTTCCAGCTTCCTTAACAGAATTCAAAAACTGTGACAACAATTTTAAAAACAATTATTTTTAAAACCAATTTTAATACGAATGCCGAGATCTTTTCTTTAGAATATTAGATTCGATTTTCCGTCGTATTTTAACGTTTTAATTTCGGTGATCTCAGTTTTAAAACATGTATAGTCCTTCGAAGAAATACCATTTTTCGAGACAAGTTTATCATACCAAGAAAAATGAAAATGACTAGGGCTTTGCCAAATCCATCATTGTATTGGCAGACAATATTGTTGGTAGTAATGACTAAATATTAAAGTAATATTCGTATAAAAAAATTATAACTTAATTTTTATCAATTTTCAGAGCCGTGGTGCTGTTTCTATAAGTAATTAGAATTAAAATTTGTTTTAAATTCATTTTTCATGTACTGGGCGCTGGGTTTCATAAAGGCATCAAAAAACTAATTTTTTTCCCGCAAATTTGACGAAAATTTGATGGAAAAGTTTTCACAGCTTGAATAATGTGCAAACCTTAGTGATAAACCGATTAGAAGTTTTCACAGTAACTGCAAAAACTAAAACAAATCCGCACTGTCATTACCCATTTTGTACTGACTATTTTAAAGTATCACGTTACATTTTAAGGCATGCATTAAGCATTTTTTCTCATCTATCAAGAACGTATCGTATCTGGAATGCTGCGTCGGTATTTCTACAGAGACATTTTTACAAGTAGACAAGTTTTACATCGAAGTGAGAAGAAATTTTGAAATGCAGTACGTCGGAGTGAATACCATCGTCCCATTCACTCCGACGAAGGACTATACAGCTAGTCTAAAACGCCAGCTCAAGAATTCTTTTCACTACGGTGTAAATATATCTATTTGTAAAACTGTTTATATCAAGAACGTGTTTCAATCTAACACAAAACAGGATAAAAGACCATGCACTTTTTTCGCTAGTCATGAACCATGCATGCATGCGTGGTAGTTGTGCCATTAATAAAAAGATGAGGAAAAGCCGAATGTTCATTGACATTTTAAATTAAGATTTGCTTCATTGATAAAAAGTACAGTTTTATAAATGAAAAAAAAAAATTAATTAAAGATTCATGGAAAGACCTCAAATGAAGTTCTATCGTTTGATGAATTTGATGTCACAGTAAGGTCACAATAACCGAGCAGAGGCAACAGTTCTGACCAATCAAAAGTTAGATAGCAAATAGGGTTATAGACACGCAGGATCTAGGAATCCTGATAGAATTTATACTTGCTAAGTGTTCCCAGGCTTCCTTGCGCACCAGGTCGCTCACATCAACCGACAAAAAAGAGCAAGTTTGGGTCTTTCTTTACCATTCTGCTCATAGATATTTTCGGCTATTTTTTATTTTTTTTTTGTCAACAAATAGCGAGGAATAGCTGTGTCGTGTAAGAAAATTTTTTAAAAAGCTTAAACGAATAAAGGACGTTAAAGTGACAGCAACTATATTGAATCAGCAGGCTGGCATTGTTGGCGTCGTTGCTAAGTACTGAATTTGAATGAATGCTTTATTGGCATGATCTTTTTACATAATATTGCCAATAATAATAATAGTAATAAAAAAAGAAGTATATAAAACTAATAATAATTTAGTACAATTAATAGAAGATATGATTAATTATATTTAGAAATAAAGTCTTCTTTTCTTCATACACGTAAAAACAAGTTTTGAAAAAAAGACTAAGATGCTAAGATCTCGCATTCCAACCACAAGGTTCCAGTTTGATCGCCGAATTTGAATATTTGTGCTAACTTCTTTCCTTACTTTCCAGCCTGAGCTAACTCAGCTTTCCATCCTTCTAGGGTAGGAAACCAGTTCCTTTAATATGTCGCTGTACTCATTAGTATGCAGACTAATAGTGAAACCAACAATGAGTTACTAAAAGAGTTCATATCTTGCAAGGGATCTTGTTCGTCCTATTGAGGGCCTGCATGTTTAGGTCCAAACGGCCAAATGCAAGTCCTTCGGCCTCACAGAAAGTCATGATTGACTCATAAGACGAGGACTGGAACGTTTCATGCAAGAGCGAAAAATATGTGCCAACAGATGCCAAGAATTCCACGAAAGATGATAAGGCGAGCTTCTCGGGGTCAACATTGATAAGGATGATAGTTTCTCACTCTAAATCTAAAGCTGTCGAGTCTCAGTTTGATGAAGCAGATAATAATCGTCTGCTTGATGAACGTAAATCAACCCTTAGATGCCAAGAGGAAACTGACCCATCAGTAACTGGCAAAGTAGCTGATCATGAATTGGCAATTAGGAGATTCAGCTTAGAAATTCCTAGAGAACAAACAAAACTACTACTGAAAAAAAAAAAAAAACACCTTCCTAGTATTTTGCCCCGAGGTAAATGTAGACCGCTTGCATTGCAGAGCACCGTATTAAGGAGTCTTTGTATACCACCACTGCTTCAAAATAGGGAAGAGGACAATCCCTTACTCCCATAGACAGGAAGGTTTGCCTTATGTTTTGGGTCTGAAACTTTCTATTTCCTTATTGTTTTGGGGTTTGGAAAAAAACCTTGGACAGTATATTGCCGATTTATTTTTTTGAGGTGAAAATTTTGTTTTAAATATTTAGTTTGGGACTCGATTTTTTGGAAACCTTGGCTTCTTCCCTACATAACAAAACTTTTAAAGATTTGATTTTTTTGTGCCACAATGGACGGGCCATTGAAAATTTATCCCCAGGAGCCTTAGAAGGATGACACACAGATTAGATCAACAGGGCAAATTGCATTTAAGTCATATTTTTTGGTTATTTTTATGGATTTATTTTTTGGGTGCAATTTTATCACCTCTTTCATGTTCGTATTACAGTACTCTCTCTAGGCCGTTACTACAATGCACTCATCACTCTCTTAACTGACTCTGTTGCTCTGTCAGAGCATGTTTATAATTTTCAAATATCGAAATGTCGTTCAATATATGAGAATAAAAATTCGTTTGAAATCAGAATATGTAGGCCATTATGTGCTAGATCGCGTAAGCTTGAAAAACTCCTCTTTGGAAGTGGCCTGGCAATAATTTTGCAGAACCTTGAGGTTACAAAAATACCTTATAAGACTTTCAATGCTAGAACCTTAAAACAGACCAGCACTGTTTGCCCCAGCCGCCACTGGGGAGAACAAGTACCCCTAAAACAGTCCTGAATAGCTGGAAAACTACGTTGAAATTAATTTGTCAGTAAACCAATATGAGTAAGAGCTCGAATCAAGCCAGCAACTTCAACCGTAGACAGCTGTTTCGTCCTTTTTGGGACTCATCAGTACGGTGTAGAGCGCTATAATAAACAACCACCCAATGGTTAGTTGTTTATTCGAGTCGGTATCGGGTTACAACTAACTTATTTATTTACCTACTTACCTAGCTACCTACTTCATTACTTACCTCTTAATTACTTATTTACCTACTTACGTACTTATTAACTTACCTACTTACTAACTTACCTATAATTTATTTACCTACTTACTAACTTATCTACTTACTTACCTTCTTACTTATTTACCTACTTAAATACTAACTTACCTACTTACTTACCTATTTACTTACCTACCAACTTACTTACTAACTTACCTACTTACTTACTAACTTACCTACTTACTTACCTGCTTACTTACCTTTTTACTTATTTACCTACTTACGTACTTATTAACTTACCTACTTACTACCTTACCTATTTACTTACTTACCTAGTACTTACTTACTAACTTACCTACTTACTTATTTTCTTACTTATTTACCTACTTACGTACTTACTTGCCTACTTACTTACCAACTTACCTACCTTTTTACTTCTTCAATTACCTACATACTTAACTTACATACTTACTCACCTACCTACTTACATACTTACTCGCTTACTTACTCACTACTTAATTATTCGCTTACCTACTTACTTACATACTTACTTAGTTCAAAGTATAGCTGTCTATGATTGCTAACACTTCAGCTCACCAATAATTCCGGTAGATTTAAGGGCAACTAGTCAATTGATAGCGAGCTCTTAGAATTATTCTCGGTCATTGCTCTCGTTAAAAAGAGTTGCACTCCACGGGCAAAGTTCAGTTATTATGGTATTTAGGTGTCAAGTATATTAAGCTGGCCAAAGGCTTACTGATTAGGGACACCATCTTTACTATTCATAAGTGAACGGAGACCTTTCATATGACAGGCACTCATATATAAACACAGATATGTCTCCGAGGGCCTACGGTTTAACGTCCTTGTCCGAGAAGACGCGAAAGTCTGACCGTTTGCAGATGTTAGAGCAAGGGCAGCACCTTCTCCTCAATTATTTTAAGACCCAGAGTGTTGGTTTGCCTGGAATCGAACACGAGCCCCCCGCAAGATAAACTGGCACCTTATCAACTAGGCTAACCAGGCAAATAACTTCTACTTTAAAACTCAGTCACAGTAGTCGTTTTACATCTTAACCTCGTGGATGAAACCACTCAGTTTGACCTGCTTCATTCCGGGCCATTAATTCATATTGTAAAGACTACACAGTATCACAGACATCACGTTTAATCCTGAATAGTTTCCAGTTTTTTTTCTGCTAATACTGAACTTGCTTACATACCATCAAAAGTGATTTCACGGAGTTCCTGCAGTTCAGGAGCCAACTAATTTAAGACCTTTAATTTACCACGGTTGTTCGAGTCAGTTGAAAATGATTAGTAGTGCAATATAATCAGCGGAAATGGAAAGAGTAGGTAAAAATGAGTTAAACCAGTAAATTTCGGCTCTAAACATTAAAAATTATTGCACTGACGAGTGTTAAAAAACAAAAAAAACCCTGTCAAAATAAAGAAAAATCTATGAAAGTTTGCATGAAGTCGAGGTTGGACGGGCATTGATGCCCGTCC
>JAOBAY020110549.1:0-16917 GCA_025331085.2 Zoanthus sociatus | reverse complement strand
CTTAGGTTTCGGGTCTTCGTTTTTGGGTCTTAGGTTTCGGGTCTTCGTTTTCGGGTCTTAGGTTTCGGGTCTTCGTTTTCGGGGGTCTTAGTTTTCGCAACAACCCTTTAAAAAGCTTTTCCTTGATAAATAAATGCATTTCAAGTGATTCAGTTTTCGTCTTCTTCATCATCAATATTTACGATTATGTCATCATCTTTATCCCCGTCACTGCCGTTATTCTGGTCTTCATGGCCTAGGAAAATATTTTCTTCAGCGTGCAAAGAGGCCTGTTCGATAGCACACTTTGTCGCAGTTTTAGTAAACTAAAATGTGTTGATTAGAAAATCTATATATAGTTGATCATGATATCTATCGATCTCAAAACAAAGGCACCAGTTCTAGCACCATTCATTAACACACATCAACTGTTTGATCTGTGCAAGCTTGTTTGGATTTAACCAGCCCACTCCTGAAAACAAACTGAATGGACCCTTACTAGATGTAGATGAACTGATTATTTTGTCTGAATTTGTTCCTTTTTATCTTGAGACAAACGATATCATACTGGAAAAAGTTTATAGTTGGCGTCAGAACAGGTGTATAATAAACTTATTTTGCTGAAAAAAGTGTTCGAAATTTTTTGTCAAAAGATTGTCCGAAATTGATTTGTCCGAAAATAAACTGTCCGAAGTACTTTTGTCCGAATGGTTTTGGTGGTAATGTAGTTGTTTTGAATGCCACACTCACCGTGGGTGTTATATTTCCATTGCTTTCTCCTAGTGATCTTGGCTGGCCTTGTTGTTTTAGGTATAATAGTTGCCTTGTAGCTTCCGTGATTTCCCGTGTATGCTGCTTTTTCAGTTTTCTTAGTTGCTGTGGTTGTTCTAGTTGCCAAGGCGTCGCTCTTTGCTAGTCTCGCATTTTATGTTAATGTTCATGAATATTATCCAAATATTTTGTTAAATTTCTCTTTCTACTTGCTAATTTTTTTCCAAATTCCTAACTGTCATTTTTTAAATATTTGCAAACCTTTTTTAATTTTTCTTATTACTAAAATCTTTTTTAACTTTTTTATAATTTAGTTGATTTTTAATTTAAATTTAGCTATTTTTTCTTTTTTTGATCTTTGCTTCTGAAATTATTCCTTCAGCACATCATGTGGAAGAAAAGGGGGAAAACGTACAGTTTCTGCTACCGCAATACTTGTAAGTTTAATTCAAATCTTTTCTGTTTTCATATAATGCCTTCAGTAAAGTTTTTTTATACCCTAAAATGATCCCAATTTCAGAATCTGTCTTCCAGGAAAAAATTCCTAGTTTCTTTGTTGTTTGTGCATGCATACCAAATTAATTTTTTAGTGTTTCTGCATATCTGGTAAATCTCATTATTTATCTTCTGGAAACCTAAATCATGTCAACTTCAACTTTGGTTTTGGTCAAAAATAAAACTAAACAGAAAATATTGATCAGAATTGGGCTTTAGTACTGTACGTACCACACAAGCAGTAAATTTGCCTTTTCGTTATTGATTCGAGTTGGAGTGAAAAATATGCAGCCCAAAAATACTGTATCTCTTTTGACCAACATTTCAGACCCAAAATTATATGAGTGAGAACACTGGGTGTTTAAAACTGCCTGTGGCTAAGGCTCATATGGAAAAGTATCCGATAATTCTAATGTACCCTCGTTAACAAGCTCTGTGGAATGTAATCTGTTGTTCTCAATTTGGAAAGTAACAGAAATATTAAACTTAAAAATATTATCCATTGTGGGAATTAATGTTAACAATTGTGTCACAATTCTTTTTGTTGAAAGGATTCAAATTTTTAAAATACAACTTCCAAGTCTTCAGGCGATTTACCTGATGGAAACTTGCAGTTTGCAGTCGAAACATCACCGTCTTTCAACGATAAGAATCGCAAAATAATCAGACAAGTATATTTATTTTGTTTACAACAGAAATATTAGTTCCATTTAATAAACAAGTGTTTTCATCCGTCAGTGAGTCTTGACAACATTGTTGAAGTTCGTTGTGGACAACAAACAAGAAACTTTGTCAAGTTCCCGTATACAGAAGTTGAATGCCAGTCATTTTCTGTCATATTTGAAAAAGAACAAGGTATGTCCAAAAATTGTTGTTGCTTTTTTTCGGCCATTTTAATATTGTACAGCATTATATTGGACGTAATGATGTTTTGGAGAAGTTCCAGTTTGAAATCTAAATATATTTGTATTTTCATATTTGATTTTCCTTGACATACTTCGGTTTGTCTCTTGTTGAAAACTTCTATCTTTCCATGTCAGTTTTGTTAGCATAACACTTTTGCTGATCTTGTTATTTTCACTGATTGTAGCTTGCATACAAGGAGAGATTTTTAAACCTGTAAGGCCCTGGTCAAATGGACTTGCAAGTAGTCGCAAGTAGCCATAAGTTGAACTTGCGTAGAAACTTGCGTTGGGTGGCCAAACGGACTCGCAAGTTCCCTCGCAAGTACACACAAGTCGCAAAAAAAAAAGACCGTTTCATTGGCTTATAGGTTGCTCTAACAACGAATTGACGTCAACCAACTTGCGTTGACTTGGGTTGGGTGGCCAAATGGTGAAAAACTTGGGTTGATTTGCAGGAAAATTTGATCTCGACCAAAGTGAGCGCAAGTCATCGCAAGTCAACGCAAGTGCCCGCAAGGCCTGGCCAAACAGAGTCGCAAGTAGTCGCAAGTAGACGCAATTTGTGAACTTACAACTACTTGTGAGTCCATTTGACTAGGGTCTAAGATAAAGTTTTTAACTTCAATATGCCTATCACATCTGTAGATGCCAACTCTCCCACTTTTGGCGGGAGACTCTCTCTCGCTTTAGTACTTAAATCTCCCCCTTCTTTACATCCACCAGTATTGAATACTTTAGTAAAAAGTAAATAAAATAGACTTCATCCTTTTCTTTTTTTGTCAATTTGTGTCACAAATACGACTTTAACTCCCACTAGTTAAGATCAAACGCTCTTAATTCGCCTTTCAACTTGCACATGTATTGATGTAAACAGTCTTCCTATTGGGGGAACTTAGCCAATGAACGGTGATAATATATGAGAATTTCCTGCCACATAAAATGGCGGGAAAGCTGTAACTCATGAGTTGTACTTCCAGCTCCTGAACTCATAAAAATATCTCCCACTTTTCAAAGGCTTGGGATTTGGCATGTATGAATATAATACATAATGTATATAAATATATCCTGTTTTCACAGGGGAGTGGGCACACCTTTCATCACTGGACCTTATTTGTGATACTCCAAAAGCATTTGAGAAGTGGAGAGAAGCGGTATGAAATGCTTGATTCACGAAATTTGAATTTCTAAAATTTGTAAATTTTTTATTGGTTTAACAAGTTTCGGACTGAATAAATTGAAGGTTTACAACTTTTGTGTTAGTTAATTGCCGTTTTTTTAAATTTTTTTAAACCCTTCATATTTGTTTAACTTTCTTATTCTCTTGTTTTTTTACTACCATTTTTTCTGAGTTTTATTGCTGTGGGTGAAGCAAGTAGCCTCCCATTCGGAACACAGTGTAATCTTCAAATGTCCCTAGCAATGAACATGCGATACATATGATCTGCGGTTCAAGTCTATACCGTATCGAGAGTTGATGCAAGGATGTCACTAGCATTTTGGTACACACGATACATGCGATCAGCGGTTCTTTTAAATGCCGAAAATAAAACAGTATTGTCACTATGATAAAATAGTGTACTTGAAGCACTCACTTTCTATTGGAAATAATTAGTTTTAACTGTTTTTCTTTTGTCGGTCATTTTCTTTTCAAACTTTTTAATTTTAACAGTTACAAGAGTTGATTTATGACGAAAATCCAAGGATCAACAGAAGCAAGCATGGACCAGTTGATCCAGTTATTTTGTATCCTAGATCAACATTAACATTAGAAATTAGCATCATTATTAAAGAGAAACCTTTTAATGGACGTTACTAAAATCAGGAATAGGGAATGGAGGAAAAAATAATCAGCGGTTTTACCCATGGGAATAAGTTTTTATTATTAAAAATAATGAAAATTATTATTTTTATTAATGATAAATATTTATATTAGTAAATTATTGATTAGTTATTATTATTGATTAAAGCATAATAATTAAATCATATTTTGATATAAATACTATTTTTATTATTGTTGATAAAACATTAATTTTATTAATAATTATTAATTATTATTAATATATAATTAATAAAATTATATATAATGCAAAACTCTGACCCCATGGGTAAAACCGGTCATTCCATATTCCTCATTCCATATTCCTCATTCCATATTCCTCATTCCCTCATTCACGCATTTCCATTCCCCATTCCTGGTTTTAGTAACGTCACATTTTAATTTTCAGTTTGATAGATGAAACCTTTTGTTGCCAGATTGAACTCGTACATATTATCAAAGCCACTGATTTGCTTGATCGAAGCATCAAAAACAAAGTTGTTTAGAACTAAACATAACATTGCCTTCCTTGACTGAGAGATTAGATGGTTAAAATGTCACTGGTCAGTGTTGCGATCACAGCATAGTCGAATAACTATCGACCAAGCTTTATCATTCGCTCATCAGACCTCTCCTCAAGCCAGTAGAAGACAACTAAAGCATATGATACTAAAGGTCTGCTTCTCTTTTTAAAAAAATTGAAAGAGTTCTTTAACTTAATTACGTCTCTTTTTCGTTTTATTTTTAAAGTTTAGATATAAATAAACCTCCATAACAACTTCACTTTTACCTTGCTACCTTTCATTTATATCATTTTGAAGCACAGTCCGTACTTCTATAGTTTACGTTTTTGGAATGTTCTTCCATGAAGTTTTTATATTGGTAACATTAACTTACAAGTATGGTTTAAGCTGCATGTGTTGTATTACTTCCATATGAAAGAATTTAATGGTGTATGTTTCATAAAATTGTAGATAACAGCAATCTAGGTATTTCTGTATTTTAGCAGTTTATTTCACATAGTTGGTTTAACGATAATAAACTTCCATAATGCTGCAGTATACTCAATATTACCGGGTACCATTTATTAAATACCCTTGTATTTATAAACGTTTTGGTATTTTTCATCTGTAATACTGTCATTTACTTACGTGGAGTTGTCGGGTTTTGTAGGATATTCTGGAGACCCAGTCTGGGGTGCTACACAAGAGCGATGAGAGAATCCTTTGGAACTCGTTTTTATTAATGTTCAATACCCTAAACGACCAGCCAAGGGTATGTGACTCTCCTCTTTATGGAAATGTTTCTATCCTTGTTACTTTTTTAAGCAGTCCTTGTTAGACGGGCTATTATGTTACAAGTTTAATGTTGCTGCTTTGTCAATAAGAGAATGTTTGCTGTTTTGTGGAATTCTGAACTTTTTGCTAAATAAAATGCTACATTGGTGACTCTACAGAAGTGAAAAGTAGTGAAAAGGGTTTTAGAACTGAGGTTTTGGATTGCAGTCCTTTGTCGCAGTGACTTGGTTTTTTGGTTTTATTTACAAAATTGCCTTATGAACAAAGAATCTATCGATACGTCTAGTACAAACACAAAAGGTCCTTCAAATACAGTCATCTTTCCGATTTTAAAAAATCTTAAGGGAATTTGATCATATTTTATTTGCGTACTGTGATCTTGAAAATCTTATCTAAGTACTGAGAAGAACTGTCTTCATTCAGCAAGCTGGATTAAACTCATACTCTCCTTTTTGCTTTTACTAAGTTTCTTTTTCACTAACACCTCACTGTATTTTTTGATTTCTGAAGATAATGACATATAGATAGCTTCAATAAACTATGATCAATGTATTTGGAATTTTTACTGAGACTGAGTTTGTTCTGTAATGTAAACGTTGAGGTACTGAACGATTGTCGTGGTTGTGTATGCAAATAAAACAATTGTGATAGAGAAGTTATTGTTCCACAAACACCTTACACTGTGTTTCTGGATTTCTGAAGTTAATGACATTTAGATAGCCTCAATAAACTGTATGATGTATTTGGAGTTTTTATTGAGACCGAGTTTGTTCTGTGATATAAACAATGAGGTTCTTAACGATCGTCGTGGTTATGTACGCAAATAAAACAATTGTGATAGAAAAACCTGAAAAAATATAGTTTCATGCCTTTTTGGGATTCGGACCCATGACCTCTGTGAGTACCTATGCAGCACTCAACCAACAGAGCTATGAAGGTACAACTGGGAAAGCACGTTATTTTTAGTGGGTCCATCAATGCCTTTCTGACTTTCTGCCATGGTGTAAACAATGACTTTAAGAATCATTTAATATATGCAATTTAAAGCATTGCGTTTCTTTCATTCATCATTTCATTTCTCGACTTGTGCTCTAGTACTTTAATGGAAGATTTTTGCCTTTCACTTGCAAGTCTTCTGTGAGACATATCATCCCCGTCAAATTCCACAGGTTTTACATTTTTTTGTGCTGAACCAATAGGTTCATGACATTTACAAGAGATATGCAAAGACCTCACCGGATGTGGGAATAACACTTGCAGAGTTTGCTGAATTCTTGGCAAAGGAACAAAAGGTTTGTTTAGAAACATATTACTCATACAAATCTGTTGCGACCTCACATCGATGTAGTACATAAAATGTAATAGAATGCACTGATAATGCTAAAACATTAGATGCACTCTACAACACAGGGGATACCACAGCCTAAAGGACTGTTTGTTCGATAAAAATGGATAGCCTTATTTAATAATTTCATGGAATGTTCCTTAACTCCATCAAAATATTTCATAAACAAGGTTTAAAAATAAACTGCTTTCTAAACCAAAACTAAAAGCTTATTCCTTTGTTTTTCAACAAAAGGCAGGCTAATGCAGGGGCTGGATTTTTATACAAATGTCCCGAGCTTAAATCCCACTCTGATCCCTGTCTGGATTTGTTTTGGATGATCCCTGAGTCAAATCCACCACGCTTTGTTAATAGCAACTGGTTTGTCTCCTATCAGATGGGGCTCAAATTGTACTTTGATCCCTTTCTGGATTTGTTTTGGGTGATCCCTGAGTCAAATCCACCAAATTTCACCTAGCTCTAATTATAATTAAATTAAAATAATTAAAAATGTTATGAAAAGAATGCTTCACTAAAAAGCCATGTCTTGAGCTGGCGTTTAAAACTGTCTAAAGACGCCGAGTTTTATATAGTGGTCGGCAGTATGTTCCACGGAGTAGGAGAAGGAGTGGCCACCATAGGTCTTGAGGTTAAAACCAGGCTTATAGAGTAGGTTCTGATTTGAAGAGCGGAGAGTTCTGGCAGGACCGTAAGGCTTTAACAGGTTACAAATATAAGGAGGTGCTTGTCCATGAAGGGCTTTAAAGGTAATAAAAAGGGAATAACTGAAACGTAGATGATCCGGTTTTTGAAAGAACCTAACTACAGGCTAAGTTGATTGTCATTAATTAAATGTATGCTTTTTTTATTTCTGAAACATTCATTTGATAGTCCTCAAAATGCATGCAAATATTGAAAAAACTGAGTTTAATTTTGTTTCATTTTGGCTAAATGCTTAAAGGAACCACTGAGCATGTCAGCGTGTGCAAAGTTGATCAGCTTCCATGACAAGTGGCATAGAATGTACAAGAGAAAATGTGCAGGAAACGATCTTGAAGTTTATCGCCAGAGCAAGCAGCTTCTTTCATATCATGGTTTCCTTAGGTATGTTAGTTGATTTATTGGTTTCCAATTTCGCTTCATCTGTTTTTACTCATTTTAGAGCAAGGGAATGTACAAAGTCAACGGTCAAGGCCAAGCTCTGATTGGTCAAAGTCCCATGCTTTATCAGATTATAAACATAAAAAGAATCGTATTTTTTTACTTCTGACAGCGCGTAGAATCCATTTTATAAAGCAAATGAAGAAACCTAATTAAGCTGTGTATTAGACTGTGATAGAAACACACTTCAGGCATTTGAAAACACTCGAGAAATGTAAAAACACTCGCCTTTGGTTCGTCTTTCTCCATTTCCCCAGGTTCTGTTTCCCTTAGTTTTCTTTATTTTTGAATAATAAATGTTTTTTGTGTTTGAATAGCTTCATTCGTAGCATGGACAACTCCATTACCAAACCGGAACACACCAAAGTTTATCAGGTATGTACAACTGTGCCTTTTAGTTTTGTTTTGAAATGATTTTGAAACAAAAGTTGTTTAAGAAGCAAAGGCTGCATTGTTGCATAATTTTTCACGGAGCTTGAAGTTTCCGACAGTTACATACCTGCAGCGGATTATCCAAAGCTGATAAATTATCTGTCAGTGGATTGACTAATTAAATAGACTTTGCTGCATTTATAAAAACTGTTCGTATATTTTGCAGTAAGGCAAGAATGTGTAATCTGTTGCTTCTCACTTCCCTGTGCATTGTGATCCAGCTACAAGATTTTTAGGGAGGTGTTGATCCTCAAGAGAAGTAGCATTTCCGTACACTTAGAATAAATTACTTTAACTCCATTATTGCTGTCTTGCACGCATGTGCAATACCTCACGTGGCATTGGGCCATTTGGGAACAATTAACCATGTGCATTCATAGTCCGCGAATTCTCTTACAATATCAGCCCTTGCACTGAAGCTTTTCTGAAACACTTTATTTCTGGAGCTCTTATGTTCTTTCTATTCTCTCATCTACGTTCCTTGTTACTGGGTTTACAAACACCTTATATCCTCCAACGAAATCTCTATAAAAGATCCAAACTGAAATTTGCCATGCCATTTACAATCCATCTCATGACAAATAGCTCAGGCACGATCAGTTTTGTGTAGCAGTCATATCGCTTATATTACTACCCTACACGTGAAACACTTGAGATTCAAGACGGCCACTCTTCTAATGGGAGTTACATTCATTTGACATTCATCGTAATGACGTCGAAATCAGTCTTCTGGCTGCTGTTTCAAGTTCTCTTGTCTTCATTCAGCCTTTCTAGCAATTTCATCCTCTTTGACTTTACCATTTGGTTGCCCCCTGTCTATTAGTATATTAAGCATCTTTTTTGCCAGGGAATTAGTCAACTCACATGGAACGTGATAAGAGAAAGACGAGGGGCGCGTACAGATTTTCTGACTTTATGTTACTAAAAGACACACTTGTATTGAAGAAAAACCATCATTTCCGAGTCAGTTACCAGTATGCTTTTTGGTCTTATCTTTTACAAGGAAAGGACTAGGTTTTTCTTTTCACAGAAATTGCTAATGATTTCTGTTTGGTATCAGGACATGGACCTACCGCTAACAGATTATTACATCAACTCATCACACAATACCTACTTAATGGGACATCAACTCAAAGGCCTGTCAAGCCTTGAAGCTTACACAAGGGCATTGCTGCTTGGTTGCCGTTGCCTTGAGTTGGATTGCTGGGACGGACCAGGTACAGCTATATACAATCATTATCGTAACCAATCATTAATCTTTCAACTGGGAGTTTTGAGTATATGGGGAAACTAATATCTCAAAGGTTCAAACACACAAAGCATTTTTATGAAACAAAAGTGAAAGGATATAAAAAAAGTTGGCTATTTATACAGCATATGGTGCGAACCCGTTAGTGATCCCTTTTGGTGAAAACCCTTTCAGACACTCAGTCTGTTTCACACGGTATGAAAGTCGATGCAGTTAAGAGTCATATAGAATTCTTGCGTTTGACAGAACAAAGAAAATCCCGAAGAATAAATGATAGAAAAATTGAGGCTACTTAAACATTTATCTTTACAAATATCCGGATATGGCTTGAATATATAAACAATATAGCATTAGACCTATTAGTTACCATTATTTTAGCTCTTTGGTAATGTTCAGGTGAAAGATATCAATATACAGAGCAATGCTTGCCATACTTATTGACTGAGCTTGTTAGATATTTGCAAGCAGTCTTCCTTGTTCTAAATGGGAAAACCTCCAACAATGTTGCATGTGATGCTTCAGTACTTTCATTAGTTCTGTTTGCAATACTTTTATTGAATAGTATCATCAAGGGATAGCATGTGATAAAGTTAATTCTATTTGTAATATTTCATTGAATATCACCAAGGGATAGCATCTGATAAAATTATTTCCATTTGCAATACTTTCATTGAATATCACCTAGGGATAGCGTGTGATAAAGTTAGTTCTATTTGATTGCCAGTCAACCTTTTTATGTGCAATTAGAGTTACATACTAGTGCATCACATTTTTGTTGTTTTGTTTTCAGATGAACCAATAATTACTCATGGTTTAACGTTGACTTCAAAGATCCGTTTTAGAGATGTTGTGCAAGTGATCAGAGTAAGTTTAATACTCGACTTGTACCAAATTAATGAAGGAAAAGGTTTGTTTTCTAGAGTTCAATTTATTGGACAACTATAATATAAAAGATTTTTTGATACTTTTTTTTGACATTGTTGCTGCATGTTGAACTGAAAGTTGTTTGTGTTTATTACATAGGAGTACGCATTTGAAACGTCCGAGTATCCGGTCATCTTGTCACTTGAAAACCACTGCAGTGAGCAACAGCAGGTACTTAGTAGTAATTTACATAAAGAAGATCAGTTAACATACTGCAGGAGTAGTATTCGTTGAAAACATGTTTGCAGTAGTTTTCCTTAAGTAAGAGTTCCGGCGCACTTAGTTAAATCTTTGCCTTCCAACCATAAGATCCTGGGTTTTAAATTCAGCTCTACTGAGCGTTGAACTATTTAAAATCTTCTTGTTTGCCTAGTATTCCAACTCTTGTCTCTTTAGTATCTTAATGGAAACGAGCGCAGCATGTTCTGGTAGGTATTTGTCTCTGTTTGTTTTTCGCTAAGTGCTGTTTTCATGATACCAGGAGGAAAGTCATTCTAAGGCGTTTCTTGCTGGAATGAAGTTAATACTGCATTCATGTGACAAAACCAACCAACTCTGTATTCAACAATTCAAACTTTTGCGGAAGTGTTCATTGTGTCTATAATGTGACTATAGGACTGCTTCATTCTTTTGGCTAAACAGACAAAACACATTGTTTTGCTATGAGTTCAAACCGTTGCCTTCCTAACATAAATATAATTGATGGACGAAGAATACAAACAAGGTGAAGAACATTTGACTGGATTAGGCCTGGCAGAATGCATTTGTTGTAAAGAAACCTAATCAAAGGTCACTGTTTGTCCAAGGAATGGGCAAAGTTTTTTCGAATGAACAAAAAAAATTCCGGGAACCCTTCTGTTTTTTCCTTTTTCCATTTTCATCATGTATCTTTATTACCTTTTTCTCCTTTTGCTTGATACTACAAGTATTCTTATTCAGTACAAGTGCTTTTTCCGACAATACGCATGCACCATTCTTCAAAGACTATACACCTTGCAGCTTCTGTCTCGAAACTGAGTTCATTATCAGTTAACATGGTACCAGAATGAAGTGTCATACCAGAACGAGAATTTCATTTGTATTGAAAACCGAAATGACCCGTCATTCTGAAGCGACATCAATATTGTCTCGGGGATCATGTAAACAGATGCATTGAAATATATGACAATGAAATAAACTCGTGAAATGAAACTTGTTCTGGTATCATCTAAACAGCCCCTTAATGAAACGTAGTTTCCTTACCTTCCTGTTTCGTATCTTTGTACACTTCAACTGTTTCATTTTTAACCCTATCAAATGACTTCTCCTCCATCTCTTCAGACTGGACACTTTCTTCGAATAACAATCTAAAACCACTTTGGGAATTCATTTGTAATCTCTCCTTGGTGTATGACCTTCCTATCTCCAAGATATCGCCTTCGCCAAACTCGACTATTGGTTTTTGACCAAATTGTTACGAGGACTTTTCATTCTATCTTTTCTCAGACTGTGTGTGTATTTATTCACAAAGCATTTAGGAGCTCAAAACAATTTTAATTTTTTTAACTCACGAGTTTTCTACATACATTTATTTTATTGTGTTTTATGTTTACTCCTTTGGGCTTTTCTGATTACAAACTATTTTACATGTTACCATACCAGGCAATTATGGCAGATATTTTTGTACACGAACTGGGCGACATGTTGGTCACTGATGATATAAGTGAGGAAAGAACACAGAATAACTTGCCGTCGCCAAATGATTTGAAAAGAAAAATCATTCTTAAAGGAAAAATTAAACAGAAGAAAAAGGTTAGTTTGAAAGCGCTATTTAATTTTGAATTCAAATTCTCGAGCTAATCTTGTTTTTAGTGTTATAGTTATGTATTATTTTTTTATTTTTACTGGTTTCGATTGTTTTATCGAGTTAGAGGTAACTGATTTAACTGTTAACTGATTTAACTAAGTTAGGTCACAAGATTTTCTAACATCAGTGAGTAGATTATAATGAGAGATTTACTTTTTTTTTTAAAGTGTCGAGTTAAAAGCAAATGTTAAAAGAGAAACAAGGAAAGTTAAACTGTGTTGAATTTAAATTTATTTTATTTAATTTAGAAAGTGTCGATTTACTTGACGCCTTTTTTTATCTTCCCTGATTGACTGAATTAGCCTATTCATTTTTAAATATTGTTTATCATTGTACATAAAAGAAAAGTAAATAAAAACATATATGTATCAAAGTCCTTCCGTACGGCTTCACTTTAAGCACATAAAAAAACTTCAGATTGCTGCCCTGTCATTGTATAAGCTCATTATAGGTTACGTTCTGTGCAATAAAAACCATACCATAAATCTTAATCAATCCATTTTTTGTTCTTCATGCAGGTAAAAGGAAAATATGGATCGACCTTTTACGGAAACTCGGTTAGTAGCCAATCGTATCCAAGTGCTGCGAGACTATTTTTAATCAGTTTGTCATTTTAAAATCGTTGAAGAAGAGAAATTGCTGCCTTTACTCAAGTATAGATACCACAAACGTGCTAGTATATAGCTAATTTGAAGCCACTATATTGGGCACTATCACTATGGCCATGTTGGTAGCGGGCTTTACGCCTTTAAACTACCATAAAAATAGTGAGCCTGATTTCTAGCAGCAAGGCTGTAGTGCCCAATATAGTTGCTTCAAGTTAGCTTTATACTACCACATTTGTGCTATCTACACTTGAGTTCGTTTTTATAGCCACATTCCACAACCATTTTTCTATTACTTACATCATCTGCAAATAGTTAAACGTTCCCTTTTTTCCGTATAAGGACGTTTGTTGGCTATTTGTTATCCTTTTATTGCTACGGGCAAAGTTAATAAATGAATAAATCATAGGCTCAATCTCTTGACCCTACCAGCGGGACTTAAAGAGAACCTACACAACTATTGCAAAGACTAGTGATGGTCTGTCTGTCCCACTGAAATCATCCTTGATAATCTAAAATTATTTGAGAAGCTTTATCGGACGATGTAACACTTTCAACTGCTGACTTTCTACACACTTGAAAATCCAAATTCAAAATGCACTTTACATACTTGACTTATGGTTGTCATGAATTTAATGCAAATTAGATGGAATCTGCATAATGTGTTGAGTTTAATCGTAACATATTTTTCAGACTTCACCAAAACGAAAGTCCAGCAAAGGCATGGTACACAGCCAGGTTTGTGTTTTGTGTTTTATTTGTAGATAATGTTGAGAAATTATGAAATAGATCGAATTTAACTTAGTCCTAATAGTAAATGGAAGCCACTGAATGAGAACTAATGCCATGTTGAAAGCGTACAATATTTATAAATAGCACACGTGTATTAGTGCTAACTTTAAGCCCATGGAATGGGCACTTAGGCCCCGATGATCAACTAAAAACAACCCAATATCACAAGTTTAGATAGTTCATGTGTACTAGTACTGACTTGAAGCCATTGAATAAGCACTAAGGCCACGTTGGTCAACTAACGTCTATATTCTAACAAATATAGATAACATATACTGATACTAAACTTCAATCCACTGGAATTGGCTTAAGGCCACTTTAGTTGCGGGCTACTAAATTTACCATAACTTAAAATACCTTTGAGCCTGGATGCTAGCAGCCATGGACCTCTGTTTCAGCTTTACTAGGCCTCATCAGTATGACATAGCTTGCAAATAGGCTCATTCTACAAACATTATGCTTTAGCAAATATGAAATAACCCGTCGCGAGTTAGTTTTAAGAAATACCAGTTTAAGCTAAAGTTGCTCTAGTGATTCAGGCTGATAATATGTTGCGGCGTAAGATCAAGTTTTATATATGAAAATGTTTTTGCAGATGGAAGTGTTATACTACTTTCACTTGTTTGTTATATTCTTTAAATACTTTTGACTATAACAATAAAATTGTGTACTTGATTTTTTGCGAGGTTAGTTGCGTTAGGTATGTAAAACAACTCTTCCTTAATAGTTTCCCTCGTTACTGTGATTCTTGTTAACAATTAGACCTCGAGGACGAATGGACTACGAGTCAATAGCCCACAAGGCCGTAGGCTATTCAAACTTGTAGTCCATGAGTCCGAGAGGTCTAATTGTTTTAGTATAAACCTACTAATCAGTCAAAAAGGAACGTACGAATTAAGTTATCGATGAAATCCTCTAATATTATAGCAGAACAGAGCTCATTACTATTCAGTTGATCGGCCATCTTTTCTCTACTAGCAGGCTATTGCATATCGACCTCTTGAAGAGAGGCCAATCAGACTGCAGGATGCATGTTACGGACCGTTAGTAGGTTTATACTAATTAAGATTATAATTACGAACACGGTTACGATTACGAGTAGAATTGCGTTTATGATTAAGATAATCGTTTATCATTTGATATAGTCAGAGACATGTCTACCGCTGACTAGGAAATCGTCAGACCAACCACTTATACACCACAAGTTGAGTTCGGCCAGTAATGTGAGTGCAAACGATATCATCAATTTATCACAGGTATGGACAGTTGGTATTATAGGATACCCTTGGGGGTTCTTTTTTTTTTCTGGGCTTCTTCTATTTTGTAGTACGGTTTTAAGCATGAAGTAACATTGTTCACTTGGTGTTAATCCATCTGTGAGAACTGGGAACTTTCTTTACTGTATGTTTCAGTATGATAATAATAAATACTTTATTTAAAGTCAATTGCGAAGGAAGTGGTTGCCTATTCTTCTTAGCAAGAGGCTAATGCTTAATCGCTCGACGGCTCAGATCTTGGCGTGAAAGTCAAATTTGCAGAGTGAAGAAAACCTGAGTACCCGGAGAAAAACCCTCGGAGTCAGATTTAGATCGACAAATCTCAGCTTACATGCGGAGCCCAGGGCTCGATCCCCGGTCGTAGAGGTGGAAGGAGCGACTGATGACCACTACGCCAGCATCAACTGAACTTTAACAAACCTCTCATTTCTCATGAATGCTTGTATCTGTTGTCTGGTGGCTATAGCAGCTGACAAACCAGCAATCAGACATTCCGATGGGTTCCATTTCATTCAGTGACTCACAAGCATTCAGCTCAAACTAGTGATTTTTACCTACTCATTGAACATGTTAAATTCTTACTGATATTGACAAAAAAACTGTTTACCTATTCTTAACGTATCAACATGACCCCTAAGCATTGAATTTAGATAGTTTACATCATAGACTACTAAATGGCAGATTTTTGTGGGGGATTGGTAAAAAGTACGTGAAATAAAAAAACTCAAGGCATTCATGTATGATCTTTACAAAATGACCTGATTTAGACAATTTCTATTTTTAAATTTACAAATGATATTGATCTTGTTAGCAGAATTTCTGTGACGTACTTGATAACGACACTTTTTACCAATTGTGTACCTGTTTCTGCTGATTATTACGTTGTGTTATATGTTAATTTCAGACGCAACTTAATGCAACAACGGAAGAAGTATGTGTAAGTACATGTTTTTACTTATGACTGTAACCATATGCTTTTTGTTTTCGTATTTTTTGTATAGTTTCGTATGGTAAATTAGCTCAAATACCGGTCATACTTGGGGATTTGTTGACCAATTTGGTATGGCTCCTGCCTTGACTAGTTGAGCGGAACCATAATGTCATTGAGTCGTGTAAGAGTGTCAGAGTGTATGAGTGAGTCATTACACAGGAAGCCCAAACATGTTTTCCTGCATTTTGAAAAAGATTATTATTAGGTATTACCATTTAATTTGAACTGTTTAAGCAATACATCAATATATCCAACTTTACAAACGAGGATATTGGAATATTTTCATGAGAGGCAATTAAGAAATAATCTGTACACTCATTGCTACGTGAAAATGCAAATACAGTCAGTTTATTTTACTTAAATACAATTAATTAAAAGCATTCAAAGTTCATCTCATTGAAGAAAATCCAAATTCACCATCGCAAATAATGTAGTTTGCTTACAGGAAGCATATGCGATGTTTCAGCGCTGTTTTTTTTATGTTGCTTTGGTAATTTTTAGTTGATACTTAATTCAACTGATGCCTACCTTAAATAGATTAGATTTCCTGGTCCTTTTAGGACTAAGGAAATCTTTGATAACCTTTGGCCTGATAAACAAAAGAATTTGCTTTCTTCATGACGTATACATGCAGACACTTTTCAGGATGTACAATACTTTTGATAGCTTGATTTACGTCTGCCTTCATCTTCAATGCGCAGGTTCCACTTAGTATGGACATGGACAGGTTGATCGTTTACTGTAGAGCTGTGGCTTACAAGAAAAATGAAATTTCAGATGACTGTTGTGAGATGTATTCTTTCAATGAAAGTAACATATCGGATCTTATTACAGCGCAATCGAGAGGTTTGTCGTTTAGTTCGCATCTATTAGTCCACCGTAATTTAAAACTAGGACAAAAGTTAATTATTGTCTACTCAATGTAAATGGCTTCCAATTTCCTAACTTTTATAGTTAATGTAGGAAGTTATAATCCTCTAAAATTAATAAAAAGCTAAATATTAAATTCCCTCACTATTTTAAGATAATCAATATAAATTTATATATCACAG
>JAOBAY020110447.1:0-16918 GCA_025331085.2 Zoanthus sociatus | reverse complement strand
CCATAGAAATCGAGAGCGAATAATCTAATTGTTAATTAGTTGTCTCACTTATACTCTGAAATTTCATTTTAGCACAATAAAGTCAAAAATATGTACTACAGTTTTTTTTATTAAGATCAAACTTAATAAGAACAGTAAGGCTCAAATTGCCTGATCAATAAGGCCAAATTATTAAGGACAACCTGAGTGTGGGAAAATGAAAATGTTAAGTCAAAAACTACAAGCAATCATACTCACTCCTTTTAATACTCCAACTGTATGACATTAACAGATACTGTGGTGTACAATATTATTTTATACATATCTCCATCAAAAATTGTACCGGTCACGACATGACATACAAACATAATGTATGATCGATTTAGAGGATAAATATAAACTCATAACCTTTTAAATTAAGTTAAGACAAAAATAAAAACATTTGAGCCTCGAATTGCTAAAAAATAAAAACATTGAGCATGAGGAAAATTTTACTTGTTCTTAATAAAAAAAAGTGTTCCATTTCATTCTTAAGTTTATTTCTTTGCAGCAATCCTGCATTTAGCACACTGTAGTTTTCCACTTTCAAGAAACGGCTGAATATAACGACTTGTATAGTTGTCATTTTGTAAATCCTCTCAAGAAGGTTGCTATATACATCCGAAACGCTTCGGGAAAATAATTAAAATAGTTTACAAAATATCAAGTCCGTGCGCTACTCCCTCAGACTCACAGGTTCATATTTTAAAAGCCTGCGCTTATGGTTAGCACTAGCCGTAAGTCCCGAAGATAACTGATTTTAAAAAAACTGATAGCATAAAAATCTTTTCAAACAAGCCACACAGCGTAGTTCTGTACTTTCATCATTTCCTGTTGTTTTGCCCTGTATACAACTGAAAATGTCGGAAAAATAAAAGAGTTAACAAAATCTCAAGTCCATGCGCTGCTCAGTGGCTCATATTTTAAAAGTTTTAGTTATATTTGTTCAGATATCTATTTGAAATATTTTTTTCACTAAATGTCTTTTTACTTATCGCTATTATTTTAGCATCCTGCAGAGTGTAAGCTTGAGACTACGACTACTGGGATCATTAAAATATATAAGTAACATGCCAGACAAGATATGACAGATATAAAAACTAATATGCCAAATCTGGCATACTTAAAATTGTTTTGTTTCCTGATGAGTATCAAATGTGCATCTACAAGCGTGCCCATTGATGAGCATGCGCCAGCGTTCATGCAGCGTTCCCCCCAACAGGCCCAGTCTGACCACAGAGCGTGTTTGGACTTAGTCTTTGAGCGCTCTTCAGCGTGCACGGAATGAAACATGGCGGACATATGTGTTCAGACTAATTTGGGCTTTTTATGTTGTAAGGAATTGGGGCAAAAACAGTTGAAATGTAGTTTGTCTGCCTCAAAATTATGTTGTCACTTCATCTGGAGCGAACAGGCATTTGTTTTTGAAGCATCATTTATTTCTAGCTCGATAACAAACACCATGCAATTTCTCAACTGCCTCAGGTGGACATTTTTCAGACTGATTAAGGCAAGTCGTATCACTTTTTTGTTTAATTCTAAGACAAATTTTTGGTGTTTATTAAATATTCAAACCTTTGTCATGGCTTTTAATCAAAGTATAGCTCGTAAAACTCAAAACTAGAAATGTGCGGAGACAAAAATTGCAGCGTGCCCGTGTTTTGAAACGCAAGAGATTAAATTTTTTGTTATTTATGGCCTTTTATCTTCAAATTGTTGTTATAAAAAAAATCGTATTGCATATATGAAGAATGGGAAAATGAACCTCTCTGTAAAAATATTGACTCATTTGATATTTTGGGGAAAGAATAGCAAGCAAAAATCCATCCATTTTTGCGTGTCCGCGACTTAGGAACCCAACACCGTGCACATAGTCAGGGCAGAAACATCGTTACATCTACGTGTTGCGAGATTTAGTCTACGCTTACAATCACAGCGTTCACCGTAGTATCAAGATGAAACTTGTTGATGTGAACCTTCTTAACGCTCAACAAGTGTGGCCCACGTTGTACGCAAAAAGGAAAAAAGTGCTCCATGGAAATCACGCTTTAAATTAGGAGATACCGTTAGGCTCAAGCGTAAGAAAAATACATTCGAAAAGGGTTACGACAAATATTGGACCGAAGAGGTATTCACCGTGACGAAGATCGTTCCTTCTCGTCCACCCGTGTACAAATTAAAAGAATTTCAAAAGCTTCAAAAAGTAAGAGCACCGTCGGTCTTTCGAATCAAAAAAATTTTTAAGACGTCGGAGACAGGGTCGACGAAGACAATATTATGTGAAATGGCGTGGATATCCGCATAAATACAATTCTTGGGTGGACGCAAATTCAGTCGGTTCGAGTATTCTGTCCTAAGAAGAATTGCCTGTCAACATGTCTTTTTACCTACATTTACCAAGTAACCTGCCCGTCGTAGACGAAATGGAACCAAATACGCCGTATAAATATACAAAGTATTTACCCAAAGAATTCTCTCTAGAACCTGGCGAATGGGAAGTGAGACTCGATGAGCTTTTCTTCCCACTCTTTCGAGACACACCGACAAACCAAATTTCGAAAGAAAGAAGAGAAAACAATTTTTTAAGCCCTTGGCGGGAATCGAACCCCACATCTTCGGTTTACTAGTCCGATGTGTTAACCACTACACTACAAGGACCAACCACGCTGGAAACGCAGCCAGTCAATGTAATCTATGAGGTAACTGCAGGGATCCCAGGGCATTGTTTTTCTCTGTGGATAATTTGAACACCGTAAATTTGGGTAAATTTGGGTACGCATAGAATTAATGGAATGACATTTAATATACTTTCAAATTTCGAAAGGATTCGATGTGCGTCACATACCTCAAGTTTGGATACAAAACGTTAGAGCCCCCAGACATGGCGACAAAAAGAAAGATTGTGGCTCACTACGGTCATTTTTATTCCAAAAGATGCACCCCTTCTTACACCTAAGGATGCATCGATTGCGATTGCAAAACTGGAGTATAATGGAATCCCTATTATGACGTTCGACGCTTCTACTAATCATCTGATGAGTATCAACGCGGATCATAATGGTATTACATTTGGAGTGAACATTCACAGAACATTAGCCAAATCAATGGGATTCGTGGTGGACAGGGATTTGGAGTCTATTCCTAAGACATCTAGTTTTCTTCCTCTGTGGTACAATTTTACCTCTGCCAGTTGGTATCCCAAGGTATCGAAAGAGAAAGTGACCCCCATACCGAAAACACCCTTCGAAACCACAGTGCTCAATCTTCACGAACACAACTATAACAACGATCTAGTCATTGTTGTGAAGATCGACGGTTCCACCATAAAACTGGTTCCCGCTCCTGGTGTTCCAGTGAATGAGTTGTATCCGATCGACCTCATATACGCGCTATTAGGATTTCGCATGAGAGGTAATTACACAGAAAGAAATTCTAGACGCCTTTGATCATGCTCAAGCTGACACTCAATTTTCGGATGATAATACTTTTGGATATCTGACACCGATAAACAAAGGGTTTCAAGTGGGGGCACCCTTCGACGATGACAAAGGTACGGAAAAAGCTGGTATATGGACTTTTGTCATACACCGAACGCTTGAAAAGGCCCTTGGATTGAATCTGACCATCGACTACGTTTCTTACGATCAGAATAGAGTGCAAGCTAACTTTTTCCGTAAAATGGGATTACTCCAAAGTACGTCAGTCATCTTGCAACAGATCGATCTCGAAGTCATGTCTACTAAAAAAGTCAATATTTGGTCAAAGAATCTTTCCAATCCCAGGCCGAGACCCACGAATTTTCTCCACAACATTTTCAATGCCATCTTTGTCAATTATCGCACGTAGTAGGGAATACCAACGCCGATGTGCTGCGCATCATTCACGTCAAACCCGATCAGCAAGGGGTATACGAACGTTATCTGAACATTACGAAGACTGTAATTTACCTTACCGACGAACAAGGCAGAGAGATAGAACTGACGTCCGGGTTGATTTTTCTCACGTTCATTTTCAGACGTATGAAATAAAAGAAAGCACACAGAAACAACGGTTTCATTTGCGATTTATTTCTCAGTCATGCAAGGTAACAACATATCAATAGGGATTGCTGTTTACAGAGGGGTTTCGACAACACACGCTGCACCCCTTCCCTACAGTCATCACAAATAAGGTCACGGATTCGGCAGTATTTTAAAACCGCTAGCCCAAACTCTCTTACCTGTGGTCAGCCAAACTATTGTTCCAAAAGTAGCCAATGTTTTGACGAAAAAGGTGGTTTCCTATGCCGAAAAAAAGGAGGTGCAAGCGGAAAGGTTGCTAGAATGGTCGCTCCACAGCTCATCCAGATCAGCTCGAAAGTATTGCAAGACGTGATGCAGGGGAAAAAATGTGAAATCATCCTTAAAAACAAGAGGTAAAGTTGCAGCCGGTCAATTCATGTCGAGAAAAGCAAAAAATTTTAAACGCAAAGCGCCAGGCAACGGATCATCATTTGGTAAAGGTCGTAAAGAGGGTAAGAAGAGTAAAAGAAGAAAGATATTTTTGACGCTTTGTAAAAAACAACAAAAATGCCCAAGCGCAAGTACCGAGGAGAAGGAAACAGTACTGCAAAAGCTCTACAAGCGATAGCCAAAACGGGTAACGTCGTTCCCTATCAATCTACCGTCGTGACTGTTTAATCAAGCTCGTGCACCAGCGTTGAAAGTGGTCAGTTCTGAATACGACGTATGGAGCGACATCCCTGTCAAAGACGACATGTTAGATTGCACCATAACAAAATACACTCCCAAAGAAACAGGTATTAATCCGGTCTTTATCAGTGTACCCAAAGCCGACGAAAATCTGCCCGATCTTAGTAGAAGCTTTATCGTTTTTAACGTCTACGCTGTGGATGGCAATAACGCTAACCTAGACTCTGACGTAGCATTTTTCAAAAAT
This sequence comes from Zoanthus sociatus, assembly GCA_025331085.2. Classification (NCBI taxonomy): domain Eukaryota; kingdom Metazoa; phylum Cnidaria; class Anthozoa; order Zoantharia; family Zoanthidae; genus Zoanthus; species Zoanthus sociatus. Next base: position 11,962 of record JAOBAY020110447.1, on the reverse strand, counting down.
AACGCCTTTCACACCATCATCAAACAAGTAGAAATCACGATTAACAATACCGTGGTCACCTTGAAAAGCACTTACTACTCTCAAGAGGCCTATGTGACGACCGTTCTTAATCACGGCCGAGAAGAGCAAGCGACGTTCTTGGCAAGTCAAGGATGGGTGAAAGATGTCTACAATCACATGAACAGCGACAGCCCTAATCGAAACACCGCTTTGAAAGCACGCGGTGAACTCGATGCTAAAAAGCGGGTCATGCTGCTAGGATTTCCGATCTGCGAGTTCTCCAAAACCGACAAGCTATTACCAACTGGCCTGAAAATCGACCTCAAGATTTATCTGAACGATGACAAAATGATCTTCTGAGCCACTGGTGCAGACGCCGAGCACAGTCCCGAGCTGGTGTTCGATTCACCCGAACTGCACTTAGTGTGGAAAATACCTTCCCCAGAACTCTGGGAAAACTGATTAGAAAGAAAATGGATGTCCTCGCCCTGGACCATACCGTTACCACACACTAAGATCAAACCTTACAATCTCGGCACGACCACTCAAAACTTTCAGTTCGACGACCTTATTAACGGAGAGATTCCAAAAACGCTTGCCATGTGGATGGTTCCCGTGGCGACGATCAACGGCATACACTACAAACCAATACAATTACGAACAACAAAATCTCGCCGGTGTCGATATTAAGCTTAACGGAAAAGAGTTAATCGACTAATGCCAAAACACTCACCGGAGAACACCTCACCAACGCTTACAAGAACATAAAACTCCAAGACGGTCTTCCCTTCGTCAGTAACGTCACTTACCCAATGTAAATACAACCTAAACACGATGTAAGAAAAAAAGGACCTCTGAACATTATCTTTTATTTTTTTGTATATCTAACCAGCATGTACGAAAATAAAAAAAAGTAGATTGAAATAAATATGTGTAAAAACCAACTCTTTGACTCATTTTTATCTCATCTCGGTCACAAGATGTATCGTCTGCAAGACGAATTAGATAAATCTCGCGCCGTCGCCAAACCCTTAGACACTGAGGGTAAACATGTCGACCGCATCTTAAGCACCTATTGGGGAGGCGTGTACCCGGCCGACGTGCTTCCCAAAAAGTTCCTTTCTCGTTCCGAAAAGCTCATTGGATCCGTCGCCAATACGCACCACAGCAACAAGATGGTAGTCACTGGGTGAGTTTCTACTTTCCAAAAGAACGAAATGACGTTGTGAAATTTTACAACAGTTACGGTTTGATGCCGAATTTCTATTCGCCTCATTTTGCACGTTTTATCGCAACTCACAGCAACGACAACTCAATCGACTCGCAGGGGTTGTTTGCGGACGTGGGTGGCTATTATGCATTACGGTATCTCCACATGCGTTGCCAAGGACTATCCATGAACGAGATCTTGCAAATATTTGCCTAAACCGCCTAATACGTCAACGAACACACACCCATGCCACGTCACCGATGACCCATAAAAACTCACCCCGTCAACCAAAAGGCTCAAAAGAAAAGAGACAACCGCTCACGATACGTCGCGCTGAGATAGAAAAAAAAGAGAGAAGATGGCGGACATACGATTGAAAGTACCCTTTAACATGATCATTTCAGGCTCAGCGCAATCGGGCAAGACGACTCTCGTGAAAAAGATGATTCGTTCTAAAAGCGACATGTTTGATTGCCCTCCCAAGCGCATAATCTATTGTTACGGTAGCGAGTGGCAAAAAGCCTTCGACGAGATGAAACGGCACGACGGCGTTCACTTCATCTCAGGAATACCCGAAAAGAGCGTCACATCCTTGTTTCCGGAGCACTTACGCCCCGGTCTCATCATCTTGGACGACCTCATGTACGACGTCAAGAATAGCAAAAAGACGGCCAAACTGTTCACCAAAGGAACGCACCATTGCGACGGGTGCGCCTTTTTCATCACCCAAAACCCTTTTACCGGCGGAAGACACGGTCGCACGATGTCGATCAACACGCACTATAACATACTGTATAAAACCCTCGAGACTGTCTGAGTGCCGATACACTATTTCGTCAAATGTTTCTAGAGTCATTGGCAGGCGTCAACCGAATTCTCTGATGAAATTCATTCGTCAGTAGTGGCAACTGAGAGAAACTATATGCCAGTTAAAAAGAAAACTACACTCCAAATGAAAGAAACCATACGCCAGTTAAAAAAGAAAACTACACGCTAGTTGAGAGAAACTATACGCCAGTTAAAAAGAAAACTACTCTCCAGTTGAAAGAAACTATACGCTGGTTAAAAAAAAACTACACGCCAATTGAAAGAAACTAAACGCCAGTTAAAAGTAATTACACACCAGTTGAAAAGTTGTAAATATGTTGTAGATATATGTAATTAGTTTGTTCTAGTGTATTCGTTTAGATAAAGTTTTTCTTTGAATCGTATTAGTTGACAATTAATTTAAATCGCTAAGGATAATTAGTTTTATTTATACTTTATAATAAAATAAAGTGTTTTTTTTACAGTCACTAAGCATTAGTTATTTAAATTCAGTTTATGATAGAGAGACTTCTTGACGCAGTTAGCCCGGAGCTTAGAGCCTGGTTAAAAACGCAGAAACCAAAAACGTCAAAAGAACTGGGACAACTTGCAAATTTGCATGTTCAATCCAGAAAAGGCCCTCTTGTTGAAGGTAAGTATGCTTCATTTGGAAAAGGTCGGGGATTTAGTTCTCAACAACAGTAACACCCTAAAATAGAGGTATCCCCTCAGGGACCGAAAGAAAGGCAAGGATTTGGGGCATCACAAAAACCTGTTCATACTCCAATTAGAAGAAATAATAGATCAGAAATTACCTGTTACAAATGCGGAAAGCAAGGTCTTATGTCTTTTAATTGTGGGAGGGATCGTAATAGATCATCACAGGGGTTTTTGTTATGCATGACGCCCCTAAAAACGGAGCACGTGACCAAGACGAAGGACCCGAAGATAATTCGAAACAGGCAAAATCATCACTTTCCACTGATGCAATAGTTGGTATCGTGATAGGGGTCTTGGCTGATGTTATTGCTACCTGTATAATCGCGTCACTCAGGCTCAGCCATCAGCACCGTTACCCCCTCCAGCGCAAGTCCATCACTTACCTTATGGACAGCCAAACTTCAACGATAAACCTTATGTTATTCCTTCAGAGAAGACCCCCCCCCCCTACCCTTATTCCGCTGCAGTTGGTTACTATAACAACGCTCATGTTTCGGTTCCACCTTATAACCCTGCATTATTCCCCCCAAATATGGATGCAAGATAAAATCCAAGTGAGTAGTTTTTAAAAACAAGATATCCTGAAGCAAAACCCTTGCGAACGATAAGTTCCAAGGCGGTTGCAAATGCTTTGATGCAGTATTTCTGCAAGGTTGGCATTCCAGACAAAATCGTCTCTGACCAAGGATCCAATTTCATGGGCAAACTTATGTCCCAACTGTATGAGTAATTAGGGTTCTTTAAGATTAAAACTTCAATTTACCATCCAGAAGCCAATGGTTTGGTCGAGCGTTTTAACGAAACTTTGAAGTCTATGCTTTGGAAATTTGTGAGTAATCGTGTCCAAACCTGGAATAAGTACCTCCCATTATCTACTCTTTGCTTATAGAGAAGTACCCTGCTCGTCTACGGGATATTCCTCGTTTAAGCATCTTTTTGGTCGTACTGTGAGGAGTCCACTCACTGTAGTAAAAGAAAGTTGGTTAGAAAAGAAACCTACGGAAGGAAATTTAATTAGCCATGTCCTTGAGATTCGTAGAAGACTCGCTACAATGCAACAAATTGTTAAGACAAACTTGAAACACGCACAACGTAAGCAGTAAAAAAAAACATTTGTATGATGCTCACAGCTCGCGACAACGCTTAAAAGTCGGAGATAAAGCATTAGTTTTGCTTCCTTCCCCCGGAAGTAAATTGGAGATGCAATGGCAAGGGCCTTATACCGTGACTAAGGTTTCGGAAGACGGTTTAAATCATGAAGTACACACGGGAAAATCTAAAAAACAACACCGCACTTACCATATTAACTTGTTAAGCAAATGGCAGAGTAGAGACGAAGCAGCTGCTCTAGTTATGCCGCAGTCATCAGAGATGCCGTTACCCCACGAAAAAAGTGAAACAATCCTTTGGTAATGAGGAAACGTGGAAAAACGTAGTGATCTCAGAAGACATAACTGAACCTCAGAAACAGCGGGTTAGGGAGTTGCTAAGTGAATTCTCTGATGTGTTTTCGGGATCTCCAAATTTGACCAATGTAGTCACTCATAAGATTGACACAGAAGACTCTCCGCCTATTCGCTCTTCCCCTTGTAGGATTCCACAAAAGCTTGAGGAGGAAGTGAATAGGGAGATAGAAAAATTGTTAGAAATGGGTATAATCCGCCCGTTATTTAGTCCATGGGCATCCCCTGCTGTTATTGTTCCTAAACCGGATGAAACGATTAGGTTCTGTGTCGACTACAGGAAACTTAATACCGTAATAAAGATGGATGCATATCCCATTCCATCTATGGACAGAATGATTGAGAAGGTTGCCTCTGCCAAATTCATCAGTACAATTGATCTTACAAAAGGGTACTGGCAAATTCCTCTAGAAGTATCTACGATTGACAAGTCGGCCTTCATAACATCAAAAGGCCTGTTTGAATTTCTAGTTGTGACTTTCGGGATGAAAACAGCCCCAGCAACCTTTCAAAGGATGATGTCAGAAACCCTATTGAGAGGATTAGACTTTGCGGATGCCTACATTGATGATGTTGAGGTTGATACACCTTCTTTCTTTTCACAGCATATTTTTGAGCTGCAACAAGTTCTAGAACGTCTGCGTAATAGCAAGCAAAACGCACGTCCCTTTAAGTGCAAAATTGCAATGTCTACAGTGGACTTCGTTGGACATCGAATCGGTGGAGATCGTATTGAACCAAGAACAGCCCTCGTACAAGCTATTAAAGAATACCCTAAACCTGAAACCAAGAAGCAACTTAGGTCATTCTTAGGCCTAGTAGGATACTATGGCAGGTCTATTCCTAATTTTTCAGAGAGAGCCACGGACCTGACAAAAGGTAAGAGCCCCACAAAAATTAAATGGGAAGAGATACAGGAATCCGCATTTCTGGATTTAAAACAAGTCTTACAAAATTTCTTTATTTTGAGGCCCCCACAGGAGTTCATTCTTCAAGTGGATGCCTCAAATAGAAGTCTTGGGGCAATTTTAAGCCAGAAAGATCAAGAAGAATTAGAACATCCAGTAGCATATGCAAGTAGAAAACTTCAGCCTAGAGAAGAAAAGTTATCTACTACATAAGAGGAGTGTTTAGATATAGTATGGGCTGTAGAACTCTTTAGATATTATCTTTTCGGTAAAAAATTTAGGCTTCAAACAGACCACAATTCTTTGGTCAGGCTCAACCAAGTACGTGACAAAAATAGGCAACTGCTAAGTTGGAGTGTCACACTCCAGGAGTACGAGATGATAACGGAGCACAAAAGTGGCAAGAACAACTCTAATGTCGATGCTCTCAGCCGAGTTTAGGCTTGCAATCCATATGTATATGGTCAACATTGTCCTTTTTTTATTTTTTGTGTAACCCACCCCAAAAATAAACAAATTCATGGGGGAGGTGTGATTTTTTTTGTTCTTTGTGTAGTGTTAATTATTCGTTGTAGTATTTAGATTTTTGTTTTAGAGATGTTTTGTACTGAAAAGAATAGTTAGTAAAGTTTATTGTTTATTGTGTATTGTTTTAGTAGTGTAAGAATGTAAGTTATCATATGCATGTTAGATAAATAAAAAAACAGAATATAAAAACGAATTAGCATAAAAGAAAACGTTGCAGTTAGAAGTTTCTTTGGTGAAGGAAGGAAAGAAGACAATTTCGAGAGATAAAAAAAATCCACTGCCAAGAGTCATTCGCAGAAGTCAAACAAATTCTCTGACGAAACTCATTCGTCAGTGGTGGCAACTGAGAGAAACTATATGCCAGTTAAAAAAGAAAACTACACGATAGTTGAGAGAAACTATACGCCAGTTAAAAAAGAAAACTATACATTGCAGTAGAAAGAAACTATACACCAGTTAAAAAGAAAACTAATCTCCAGTTGAAAGAAACTATACGCTAGTTAAAAAGGAAACTACATGCCAATTGAAAGAAACTAAACGCCAGTTAAAAGTAATTACACACCAATTGAAAAGTTGCAAATATGTAGATATATGTAATTAATTTGTTCTAGTGTATTCGTTTAGGTAAAGTTTTTATTTGAATCGTATTAGCTGACAATGAATTGAAATCGCTAAGCATAATTAGATTTATATATACTTTATACTCAAATTAAGTGGGTTTTTTACAATCACTAAGCATTAGTTATTTAAATTCGGTTTATGATAGTGTGTTGGGAGATTGTGGGAAGGGGTTTATATGTTTCATTCTGTTTTACTTTCCGATCGTTGAGTGTGCCGGGGAAAATTGCTGGACTCACGTCACAGTTTCCAAGGAAAGAAAAAAAAGCCATGGACGCTTATAATCAAGCCGTAAAACATCCTTACGGATATTTATTTCTCGATCAACATCAGTTGACACCCGACACATTTCGATTACAATCGCACATCTTTACCGGCGAGGAACCGCAAGAATGCTATATATTAAACGGACATACGATTCCTGAACATTATTTGCATCCGAAGCACGACAGCAGCTGCAGCACAGAAATGTCCGAACCGTGTACAGGGCTTCGACAAGTGCTGCGGCTCCTCCTCAAATTCGTCCGCCTTCTTCACCTGCTTCGGCATCCTTTCGCAGCCCTAGCAGCTCCAGCGCCGAATCGTCGAACGGAAGAAGAAGAAGCCGATCTCGTTCCTGATCTCGATCTCGATTTCAATCCCGCGGTTCCGTTGCTAGAGCGGATAACGCTCCATTACCGCCGGGATCTATTACACGAAACCAGAGTGTAGAAGCACCACAGGCTCCTTATCCGCCACCACCGCCACCATCACCACCAGCATCACCTCCACCATCACCACCGCCATCACCACCACCACCACCGCCATCACCACCACCACCGCCGCCACCGCCACCATCACCAAATGACGGTGGGGGCGGAGGCGACGACGACAACTTATAGTTCGATAGAGAAAACTTCGAGCAACGTTACGAGCGTAAACCAGACGCTATCACAGAGTATAGAACAGCAATCGTTTCCTATAAAAATCGAAATCCCGAAATACACAGAGCAGCATGACGTTTACCATTACCCGAAGCACAAGAACAACACTTAGAAGGATGATCACTTCAAAAAACAGACAACAACAAAGAGTCGACGATGTCTACTAAAACAACGTCGGCGCTGGCGCACCCTACCATTACAAAAAACAAAGCAACTACCACCATCCCTCCTCAAAATAACGCCGTTTAAATTTAGCATCAAACATCCGACCAATCCTTGGCCGTTTTGGCCACGTCACATGACTCGATCTCACATATAAAAAAGCGCAAAAAGTCATCCATGCATCACTTGCCCTTCAGACGTCGCAGCTTGCAGAGAGAAGACAAGAAAAAAAAGAAACAAAGAGGTGTAAAAGATGTTCAATGCCGTGATGGAACCCGAAAATCCCGCCGACGCGAATGCCGACGGCGAGTTTTACATGACTCTCTCAAATAGAGACACTCGTCACGACAGTCTTCCATCTCCATCATCGCCATTTTCTTCTTCTTTGTCAGGATTCGCCGTCACCCTACCTCAACTTCACAAACTAAAAGGCGAATGGGTCGTTGCCCTGACCAGCGTTTCTTACTCGTCCGGTCTATACATTCCCGAATAAATGGACAAAAACAACCGGAAAATCTCGGTGCAATCACCTTTCAAAACCCTAAACAAAGGGTGCGTCGAAACCAACATCCTGTACACCTTCGAACTGGACAGAGTCGAAATGGAGCGCTGCAAAAAAGTAAAAACCTTGGTCGATCTGATACAACAGACCCTGAAGAAAACACTACGCAAAGGTAACGAAGAGTTGGCCAAAAACATCTTCTCCCTCACAACGCTCACCACCACACCACTCGACGCCGAAGGAAAAGAAGGAGAGCCAAAGACAATATACAGTCCGGTCGTTGGGGACTGTTTCACCGTACACATCTCGAGGATGCCGACCGACATACTCCACTGCAAAATGTACTCCGACCTGGTAGACGGTCGCTCAACCATCGATCGCTACCAGAAGCTTCGGTCGCCATAACATCGCAGGCTCTCTACGACATTCCGACTTTCGTCATGGAATCAGATCTGAGTCTCATCTTTCTACAAGGAAGAAACGATATCAAGCAAAAACCCGTGTACGAAATCGTGATTCTCAGCGACATCGTGAAAGAATCCATGACTCAAGGCACTCCAAAAATAAAACCCGTCCTAGCCCACTTTTCAGTGACTCCTGAAACACGTCACGGCGTCGCCCGCGTCAAAAGACCTTCGTATAAAAAAGTCATAAAAACAGAACTCAGCACACTACATTTTCAGCTTATCGGTGATGAAGATCAGATGAACATCGTCCAACCCAAGCACAGGATCGCGTTAGAGTTACACTTCAAGCAAGTTCTCAAACGTCCGAAGCGATTTTGCTTCTTACTAAAAAAAGAAAGACATATTTTTTTATTTGTAAATATTTTTTGGACATGATCAAGAAAATACCTAGCATCGTTAAAGAAGGACAATTTTTAATCGATCTGCATCGTAGAAAAAGATCGCCAAGAACATTACAAAACACAATCAGAAACGCTTCCAACGGATAAATGCGAGCCATTTGTGAAATCGTCTGAAACGGCGTCAAAAATCTACATTTAACAACATTCCATCTAGACAACCTGCAACGGATTAAACGCGAAGGACGAAACAAGTATTTTAGAGAATTTCTGAACAAGAGAACGACTCTCAAGCGTCGAAAAAGACTCCTCAACCAACACGGTAACGGAATCATAGGAACAGCGTTAAAATTACTTTCCATGGCACTCAATCTGTTTGGAAGTATGGGTGGTCAACAGCGCCAACCACCACCACCGCCACCACCACGATACTATCCACCGCCACGATACTATCCACCGCCACAATATTATTATCCACCGCCACAATATCATTATCCACCGCCACAATATTATTATCCACCACCACAATATTATTATCCACCGCCACAATATTATTATCCACCGCCACAATATTATTATCCACCGCCACAATATTATTATCCACCGCCACGATACTATCCGCCGCCAAAATATTATTATCCACCGCCACAACCACTACCTCAAAAAACGTCGTCGTCATAAAAATCCAAGATCAAGTACATCATCATTCATTTTGTAAAAGAACTCGCTTCCGACACGGTTTGTCTATTTTGTTATTATTGTATATATAAAAAATGGCAACAAAGTATTACCTCACGTCGACCGAAGTGTATCAACGTGCAGCAGAATTAGAAAGTAGAACCAGCAGTCGCCCTACCTCGACAGGATGGCTAGAATCGATCTCATCAAACAGAGAATTTTCAATAGCAAATTATCCGCTCGCAAAATGAGGCAATTGTACAACCGACTCGCCTCGAGAGAAAACAGAATCGAACGAGCCTACGTGCAAGAAGGAGTACCGGCCATTCCAGTCAAAAATTTTAAAACAATGAAACACTGAATGTTGACTCGTCCCCTTCAGAACCCGTAGCACAACTCACAACCACCGGGATTCTCAAGACGCCCGAACCGGATTCACGCTTTCCAGAAATGACAATGCTCGACCGCGAAAAAAAAAACAAAGCAAGGAAAAAAGAAAAAGTATACAAGACGAACATCTCCCGTCGCAACGCATAGCAGTAGCACGGAGGCGTCAAAAAGTTTGAAAAAGTTTATGGACACGTGGCAAAACTACGACGGTTTGTGACCCGCTTGGAAGATTATTGCTTTAAAAAAGTGACTCTAAGTCCGTCATAAAAAATAATATGCGGCAACGTCGTCGCGTCAACATAAAATCCAAAAAAAGAGGGAAGCGTAGAAAGCGCCAAACCGGTAGAGGGGACTTTTTTCAGTATTTATGGGATAAATATCGCCATAAAAAAGTAAGTAAAGGTCTTTTTTTCTCATTAACGGTCACACTCTCTTTATAAAAGCACATCGCAAAAAAAACATGATCTCGCGACGGCGTCGTCGCATCAACAAAAAATCCAAAAAATAGGGGAAGGCGGAGCGTGTAAGAAAACGCTACAACTATAGAAAACGTCAAATCGGTAGAGGTGGATACGAAGCGACGGAAAAAGCTAAAGACTTTTTCGACCCCATGGGTCTTTTTCATAATCATGGCGCTCATTTAAATTGGTTTAAAAATCACCGGCCCCAATTCATATTAAAAGTAAGTATAATATCTAGAGTTAAAAAGTAAGCAAAACGTCTTCTATTTACGATCAGACTCTCTTTAAAAACACATCGTAAAAATTATAGTCTCGCGGCGGCGCCGTCGCGTTAACAGAAAATCCAAAGAAATAGGAAGGAGGGGTGTAAGAAAACGCAATCAAACCGGTAGAGGAGGATACGGCGCATCGGAAAGAGCTAAAGACTTCTTCTACCCCATGGCCCATTTTCATAATCATAAACCTCATTTACAATGGCTTAAAGCTCATGGTTATGCATAAAAGTAAGCATTTGCAATCGAGACCTAGGCCTCTAACGATAGCATGTCTAATCTCTTAGGCATCATGAAGCCGAAAAGAAGAAGAAAAGTAGTCGGTGGTAGGCTTAAAAGAAAAGGCTCTAAAAAACGCTCAAGGAGGTAAGTTGAAAAAAAAATAAGAAAAAATCTCTGCATAAAAAAAATAATACCCAATCTCTTTTTTTTCCTTCTTTCGACAGAAATTAACGTGGTAAAGGATTCATATGGAGAGGCGCACCCGCATTTTGGGCATGATCACCTTTGGTCTAATCTAAAGAAGAAAAAAAAAAACAAAGAAAATCCTCAAAGAAAATAGAACTTTTTATCGAACATTTATAATACTAATGAAGCAGTCGAGTCGGGTATTGTACAGAACGAACTATTATAATCACGTATTTAATCGTACACCATGTAACTGAAATACTTTAGTAAAAAAATAAAAAATGCCAACACGAATGTCTGTGGTTCATTATTTTTTTATTTAAAAACTTTATTTTAACATAACTCAAAAGAAAAAACTCTCTCCATCTCAAGTCAAGCTTACATTTTTTCTTTTTTTTATTATAATGATTCACAAAATAAGGCTTGAAGCATGCATGGACAGATACTCTACCGTATTTCACAGAAAAGTAGAAACCATACGAAGAATATTGCATCACCGCATCCCTCAAATTCAAAGACGTTAAAGTCTATTTTAGAAAGGATCCCAAGAGTCAGTGCTGGGTGAAATACGTCCCAGACGATGATATATATAAAAATGAGCAAATTCGTAGAAACAAAAGAAGCTTATGAAAAGAACAAAGCCGTACAGATGGTGTATGAAACAGATAAAAACGCTCCCGATTATTTAAAGTATATTTATATTTTAACGGTAAACAATTCGAAAAGAATCTCGCAGAAGGTATTAAACCAGATGATCGCGACAACGTATTCATGTTAAAACGAGATTATTGGGATTAAATAGATAGCGTGTGTGTATGACACATTTTTTTCATTTCTTCTTTTTTTATTCTGCCTTTTTTAAGATTGAAGAACTTAATACAACAAAAAGTGTGGAAAAATTCATTAACAAGTTTCACCCGTGAGAAGATTACCGCATCAGTACAACCAGTAAATTCCTAGACGTTACTAGAAACAATTTTGAAGCAAAACCCGCGTACCAAAATAATAATATTATAAAAGAAATATATAAGAAAAGTTGACAAACAACGAGAATAAATTTTAGTAACTATATTTCGATCGGCCACACCGATCTTCATCAGGTTATAA
>JAOBAY020110354.1:0-16919 GCA_025331085.2 Zoanthus sociatus | reverse complement strand
GTAAGGGTTAGTTGTTTCCAGTTCGTAGTTTGTTTACATATATACCCACGCGCTGGCGATAAAATGAACGAGAATTCCGAATAATGAACAAAGCAAAACCTGAGAGTACATCAGTCGTAAAGCCGAAACACACATGATTTCCAAATTATCTATAACTTAATTTATTTCACAGAGACGAGATAAACTTAAGTAATCACGAGCTAGGAAGGGGAGGTTGGGCTGTGGTGAAGAAGGCATTGTTTCGTGGTTGTCCAGTTGCAGTTAAACAACTGTACGATGTAATTCTTTCGTCACAAAACTTAAGATTGTTTCAAAGAGAGATGAGCATTGCTTCAAAATGCAGGCACCCATTTCTACTGGAGGTGAGGTCTTGCAGATTTTCTTTAACCCAGAAATGTAACAAATCCTTCTTCTCCTCGAAATTACCATTATCATCACTATCACCACCACCGTCACCATCATCACCATTATCATCATTATTATCATCATCATTACCGTCATTACCATTATCATCATCATCACCACCACCATCACCATCATCACCACCATCATCAGTGTCGTCGTTGTCGTAACGCATTGGGTATGGCTTCTAAAAATAAGTAGTTCATAATTGCGCTTAACTTTGATTTCGCTTAGCTTTATGAAACATCTTGAGCACATCGCGTCCATTCACTGTCGCTTTTTCGCGTTGTTGTATTGTATTGTCTTTCAAGTATTGTATTGAGTTGAACTGTTTTGTGCTGTGTTATGATGTGGTCTTTCAAGAATTATATGTCATTGCATTGAGTTTAGTTGCTTTGTTCTTTCCGGTATTGTTTGTCTTTGAAATGAAGTATTGTATTCCATTGTTTTTAGCTAATTTGTTTTGTTCTGTGTTATAGTTAAGGTTTAGTTACAGAATGTGAGTAGTTTGTTTACAAATACACCCACGCGCTGGCGGTCTATTGAACAAGAAATTTGATTAAATCGCGAAGCAGAGTGCATTAAAAACAATTTCGAATTCATTATATCGCCAGCAAGTGGATACATTCAGTGTAAATAAATTACGAACCGAAAGTAACTAACCCTTTTAATATGCAATCTGAGTTCACTGCATTGCAAGGCGCGCCTTACGCAACTTAACGAGCTTCAGGCAACAGTTTAAACAAACAAAAATCTTTAAACTAAAAAAAATACATTTGAAGAACACAACCAGTATTTGAAGTGTTTTAACGCGTCGCCATCCCCGACTAAGAAAGGACCAACCTGAATCGCCATCTTTTTGAGTGCTTTTGTCAGAACAAGTCAGGTTTCTGCATATTTTCGCTTCCAAATGTTCGCAACCAAAAAGCAAACCGATTTCAACAATAGTAAAGCCGTTATTCAGTAGATTTAGCAAAGGGTTGAATTCCATTTTAAAAAATCAAACAGAAAAATTGATAAAAAAAGTATCGCAAACTGCTTCACAACATATTCAAATTTATCTAAAAGGCGGGAAAAATGCTGGACGTGCGCCAAAAATCAAATAACTTGAGTTTTTTCTCTGCATGCTGATAAGTGACGACTTTTGCTGGAATAAAAGCTGAATAAAAATCATTTTGGTTGATAAGGGCAGTGGGTTGATTTTTTTAAAAACTGGCCCATTGGTTCTGATTTTTTTTGTATTGTCTTTCAAATATTGTATCCATTGTATTTAGTTGAGTTGTTTTGTGCTGTGTTGCACTGCATTGTTTTTCAGTTATTGTACTTCATTGTATTTAGTTGAGTTGGTTTGTGCTGTGTTGCATTGTACTATAATTTTATTGGCTTTTAAATATTGTATTCCATGGTATTTAGTTGAGTTGTTTTGTGATGTGTTGTATTGCATTGCATTTCAGTTTTTCAACCATTATATTTCATTGTACTGAATTGAGTTGTTTTGTGCTGTACGATATTGTAATATATTTTGCTACATAACATTGCATCATGTTTTATTCTTCAAATTCAGTTTGTAAATATTTTTTTGTTGACTTTCCTAAACGTTTTTGAGAAATGATCTTCTGTGTTTACTTTTCTAATGCAGTTTATAGGAGCAACGACGGATGAAGAACCGCTGATTGTTACAGAATTGCTGGATACCAGCCTGAGAACATTATTACAGTAAAGATCACTCCAAGAAAAAGAAGCAGTTGTAATTGCACTTGATGTTGCAAGAGCTTTAAATTATCTTCATTTGCATGTTCCACCCATAATCCATCGCGATGTCAGTAGTGCCAATGTTTTGTTGTGGTTACGGGGCTCATCTTGTAGAGCTAAACTCTCGGATTATGGAACAGCAAACTTCATGATTGCTTATAATACCATCAATCTCGGTGCTGTGGTGTACTCTGCACCCGAGGAAGAAAGTAGCAGTAACCAGTCAACCAAAGTAAGTTGTCCGCATTCATAATGGTCACAGTAGCCAGAACAGAGGCAGGTATGATTGATGCAGTTTCTAAGATCTCTGCCTACCGACCACAAGGTTCCAATTCAAGTTTTCCGACGTTCGAATATTTGTGCGACCTGTTTAGCTAGCTTCGTCAGGACAACCGTTCTTTAAGAGAAAAAAAATGCTTGTTTTAATAATTTAGATTAAAAGGATTTATTAAGGTTTGTGGCATTCCGGTTCTTTGAAGTTACTTCATAATCTGCCCCTCCTGTCCCCCTCCCCCTTCGGCCTTTTAAACATTAGCACAAACTTGCACCAACTGCGCGGCTCCAGTCTAATCCAAGATTTCGAAGACTGTAATCTATCTTATGCTTTTGATATTTGTTTCTTGCAGCTAGATGTTTACAGCTATGGCGTTCTTCTCTGTGAAATGTTTATCAGAGAGTTTCCATTACCACATGAAAGAGAGCGACAGGTGTCCTTGGTAACTGACGACGACATTGCTTCAGTAATAAAGGATTGCTTAAGAGAAAACCCTGCTGACAGACCCGACATGAATGGCGTTATAGAGGTGCTGAGAGGAATTGCTAGTAAGAGAGGATTTGGGGAGATTTAGGAATGGCCTTCCGAAAGACCCGAGATGAATTACATATCTTGGTGCTGGGAAGAATTGCTAACGAGAAAGGACTTTGGGGTATTTTAGAAAACGCATTGCGTTTTTGTGAACCCTAGAAGTTATTGTTTTTTGTATAGAATTAAGTGAAAGCAATGTAAACAAGATAGGTTCTGATAGGAACCAAATATGTTTTTGCTAAGCGGGTGGTTTATGGAACTCTTTGATATAAATCTGTTTGCAAAACAATTAATATCAGCATGAGGCCTAAGACGGAGTATACCGTCTAAATTCACACGCCATGGATCTGGACAAAATATTACTACATTTTCCGTTTTAAAAAAACAACCCCATCCCCCATTCAGTGTTGGTAAATGCTCAAATTATTGGAAGAAGCTACTAACAAATTAGTTAAACCTTAATTTATAAAGGATGAAATGGGGAATTTATGTAGTATGAATACTGGAAGCCTTTGATTGTGTTAGTTACTCTCCGTAAAAAGATATGGTATAACTATAAGGCAAGGCTTCAAAATCCATTTTTCTAAAATCCTTTTTTCCCCAACATTTTACTTTCCAAAGATGAGAAAATTAATCCGTAGCTATGGCTTGAAAATACAGGCCTGAGTTCTATCCGGCGGCTTTGCCTTTTGATTTCCATCCTTCCGGTTAGGTAAATAAGTGCCAGCATCTGGTGCGAGCAGACGTACTATGATTAGTGTCCCTTCCAGAAATATTCCGAGAATCTTATCCGCTTAACACTATAAGCACCTGTTCCAATGAGTCTCTAGTTTTTTTAAAAAGGATTTAGCTACACTCACATTACTTTCGTTACAAACTCGGTAACAAATTTGAAAATATGTTGCTCCGGAAATTAAAATCGGTGGCTAGGCACCCGAGTTGAAAATTTTTTCCAACTAAAAAGCTTAGCCCGTGTTAAACTCCAACATAATACACAAACTTCTAGTTACATCCACGATTGGCAGACCGTTTAATTTTGGATGTGTGATCACACTTACGATCTATCTTCTCCCTTTGTATTTCAGAACTATTTTATCAAAAATATAATGAAATAAGTTGTCAAGTTTTAAATATTTTCGCCTAAAGCGAAAACTTACTCGAAGCCCAGCGAAGCAGAACCGTGCTCATGTACCGAAAAGTTATCGTGAGTAGGTGCTACATGCTTCGTGACTTAAACCAAATCTAAACCAACAAAAAGAATCAATTAGTTCTAAGTTGTTTTAAATATTTTATTCACTTCGTTTCGCTTCTTGATTTTATCTTTTTTAATTCATTTTACATTTTTTATTTAGTATATTTTGTCTTCTTTTATGGTATTTTAAAAATGATAAGCGTATTATGTACATTTACTAGCTAATTTGATATACACTCAGTTTTACCTTGATAATGGTGTCAAGCAGACATCGAAACATCAATTCTTTACTTTTAGCGTTAGCTTTTAAAACCAAAGTGCTACATAAAGTAACTTTTTTCTTACTTACTTGAGAAATATACATGTTTTTTTAAGTAATTAAACCAATGGTAGCGCGAGTTTCTTTCAAGTTGGCCAATGGTAGCGCGCGTTCCTTTTGTTGCAGAAGTCATGTTCTTGTGTTTGGCAAAGATGTGTAGTACTTTGTGCATGTCTTGTTTTTCTTGACGTAAAAGCAGAAAGATTAATAAAGTGTATATATCAGTTGTGGTTTTTTATGTATAAAATATCTTTATCCTTTTAATGGTAATGGCACCAATTCATTGTGTAAAATTTGCGATTAAAGTTTTGAAGTATCACTTCCGGATTGAGCTTGAGCGAACGATGGGAGGCTGGTAACTATCATATTCTTTTTTGGTTGGTGACGTCAAAAGCAGTATTTAGTAGCGATAGACCTATGCTGTTTTTATATATTTGTTCCATTTTTTTGTAAAATATGGTAGTGAGGTGTGGGAGCTACGTAATACTAGTCCGGATTCTCCCTATTAAATTCTGCTTTTGACGTCATCAACCAGAAAAGAATATGGTAGTTACCAGCCTCCCGTCGCTCGGTCAAGGTGAACCCGCAAGTGATTTTTCAAAATTTTAAACGTAAATTACACCATGAAGAAAAATCGTAATCGAACTTTTTTTCTGCCAGATAATTAAAATGATGAGAACATTTCATACGTACATATAAAAAGACCCACAACTAATTTATACACTTTAAAAAAACGAGCTGTCAGCAGTCGTCTTGTGTGTTCTTAAATTATATTAAACAAATTAAATTATTCTTAAACAACAAACGTTTGTTGTTTTTAATTTCCTTGCCTACCGTGTTTCTATTGGGTACTTACTTCTCTCTCTGCCTATATAAACTCACCCCTTTTACTGTCACTTTCCTTTTAATCCGACGAAGGCCTAACGTCCGAAACGTCAGTATAAGTATCCTCTCTTTTCATACGGTGTATAATTTACATATTTATCACAATAAGATTAGATACGGTTTCATTTTAATTTCATTTTAATTTCATTTTAATGAAACATAGCAATATTCCTTACCAGAACACCTTATAAAATAGCTTTCACAACACACTAAGATTCGACAAAACTGCATAAAGATGTTCTTAGTTCCTTTGAAAAATTTCACCACAGCGTCGTGTGAAACCTTTACGAAAAGCCGAGGAGCCGCCGTATTCATGATGTAACAGGCTACAAAATAAACTGGCGGGAAATTCATTTAGGACTCGTGCTTACATCCGGGAGATATGACACATAACATCTTCATATCTACACTGAATGTAAATGGAGTTTTAGGTTGTACTGTTCGACACACTTACCGATTTCGGTATGTACTTCATGCCAGTATGTCAGTTAGGGGTTAGTGTTAGGGTCTCCCTAAGAAGAGGATATATACTTATTTCTTTGGAAGTCTATATATATGGGCTAAATATATGGCATACTGGCATGAAGGATAAACCACCGATTCGGGTTGCTCTCGATAAGTTGCTCGATCTCTTTACGTATCTAATTTTAGTTAATTGCCTCAACTGGTTTGTCCATATAACAGAAAAAAACATTACACGTTAGCTTGAAGATATGAATTATATTTTTGAATGGCATAGTGAAAACAAGATTTTAGGAGCAAGCGCAGTGAGCCAGTAAAATTCGTTTCTTCGCGTTTCCGTGTAATTAATGTCCTCTGTTTATCCTTTCATTCGCTGCTTACTGCTGTTTGTCAATAAAACCTATTTTATTGCAGTATAGGAAACAATACTATCAACAATCATTTACCTAACCACGGATATTTTAAATAGCTGGTCCACGTTCCATTTCCCCTGCTTTAACATTGCGGAAGAGCGGCTATATTTTATTCCTTAACTTGTGACAAATGCCCCGCTTAATTAGACCAGAGTTATCCCGGGTCAATAGGCCACCCGTTTAACCGAGCTACTCTGGTTTTAAAAAATGTATTTCTTTGCAACGCGTCTCGAACCGTTTACATGAGAAACATGAACTTGACTCTGCAATCTGGGTCACTTGGTTTTAGAAAGGGCTATCTTTTTAGCTGGGATAAGTTTTTTCAATGATTGGTAAACATTTTGGCTGGCCTTCCCGGCTCAGCTTTTTCTATGATTCAATACTTCGAGTATGCACAGTTAGTTGTTTTCATTGATCAATGGTGGAAAAACGAAAACTGGTAGCAATTTGAAATGGTTTTGGACTTCTTATTATGTAGTTGAATTACATGCCATCGAAGGACCGCCTTCTGTTATTAGTGGACCGCCTTTAACAAAACCCATGCAGAGAAATCCGTGCTAGCTGACGAGGTGCTTGGCTACATGATACAATCATAACTGAAAATTGAGAAATTAGGCATATTGGTACTTAGTAAACCTTAGTAGATATTTAGTGATAGAAGGGCGACAATCTTTGAAATACACTCACTATTAAACACTCAATAAATGAGTAATTGCAGGCCGTATGGCTAACCCAAGTGTACTCACGGATCTCCAAGTCTAATCACCTCCAGAAACATTTCCAGTTCCCATTCCGCTCGTATGGGGTTCCCCTTTCCGATCCTGGATTATTCTTCCATGTTCTGGATGTCAATTTTTTTGAGATTCAAATTTTTATTGTTTTGGAAACTTTGCATTTCGTATGAATTAGTATAAGTTGTTAGTTGTTTATTGGATGTTCAATGCATTTCCTGTTGTGTTGACAACATTTCGACGATTTGTGACCCGTCTTCTTCAGGTATGGCGTATTATGATTTTTGGTTGAATATTTTCTTAAGAATGTCTTCCAAAATTTGCTTCAATGTCGTGTTGTTGTAAATAGATCTTTCTGTTTCGATGACTTCCAGGAATTTTTTTTTGTCTGGGTCTTTCTCTTGGGAGATGATACGGTTTTCGTTCCAATTTATATCGTGGATGCAGGTTGTGTTTTGCCAAGCCTCCGTCGCCATGCAGTGTTCATTCTTTTTTGCAGACCAAAAAATCATAATGTCTGCGTAATTTTTAAGGATTTTTTTCTTTAAAGATTTCTGTAATTGTTGTTATTTAACACAAATTGTTTTTTTTTACAGTGTCTCGATTTTATTGCTTACCAGTTTAAGAAAAATTGTTCTTACTTTTTTCCCTTTAAACAATCTAAAGTAATATTATTAACACGTTCTTTATAAAAAACTGAAACAAGCAGAGGAAAGTTTGAATATTTTCTTAAGAATGTCTTACAATATTTGCTTTAATGTCATGTTGATGTTGTAAATAGATTTTTTTGTTTCGATGCCCTCAAGGAATTTTCTTTTGTCTGGGTCTCTCTCTTGGGAGATGATACGGTTTTTACTTCGTGGCAGGGTTCCTGCGGGACATTAAAAGTCTTTATTTTGCTTTTTGAAATTTAAGACCTTAAAAGGTGTTAAATTTTTAATTTTTTTTTTGAGGTCTTAAAAGGCATTAGATACGTAATGGGAGTAAAAGTGAGTTTTTCTTGCAGCCAAATCTTGGTACAACATTGACGTATATTCTCTATATAAGCAATATTAACGAGACTTTAACAACTTTTACTTTTTGACCGCCATTGCATTTACTGGCGCACCACACCACTCGGAATCTGCCGTTGCTGATTCGGTTATAAAGTTTATAGTCTACAAAATTTTGAGGCGTGACCTTGTTTACCATGAAAAGTGCCTAGCTGCTTCTGATTGTTTTGTATTGAAAAATTGGTCTTAAATTTTTTGACTTTCAGCATTAAAAAGTTTTAAAAAGGTCTTTCTATTTGTTAGCTCTTGAGCTGCAGGAACTCTGTGCTGTGTTTACGAAGTTTCGACGGTCTTTGACTTGTTTTCTTCAGGTATGAAGTGTTATGATTGGTCGAATATCTTCTTAAGGATTGTTTTCCAATGATTGATATTTGCATACGTGTTCAATAGCGTGTTGTTGTTGTGAATAGATCTTTCAGTTTCAATGGCTTCAAAGAATTTTCCTTTGTCTGGGTCTCTCTCTTGGGATATGATATGGCATTCGTTCCAGTACATCGTGGATGCAATTCTGGTTGTGTTTTGCATGGCAAGGCCGTCACTAGTGCTCATTCTTTTTTCGCGACTCACCAACCCTATAATGTCTAATTTTTAAAAATTTTCTTCTTTAAAGATTTCTGTAATTGTTGTTATTCAACAAAGGTTGATTTTCTTTCACTTTCAGTGCTTCGATTTCATTGTTTACCAGTTGAGGAAAACTTATTTTTACGCGTTTTTAATTTCCCTGTAAAAAATCTCGACTTTGATTGTTTTATGAAAATTGGTTTAATTACTATTATTAACGCATTCTTTGTTGAAAATATACTGAAAGAAGTGAGAAAAGCAGAGAGAAGTTGAATAATTAACCTATAGTCATTCTTTGATAGAATATAGAACGAATGTCTTGTGAAGGATGCTAATTTTTGCTCTGACTTGCTGGTCCAGTTGCATGTAGATAAAGGTCGTCTCATTGAGACTTTTGTCCGATATAAAGTAGACAGCTTCACTTGACCCTATATTTTGCCAGGTTATTTGACAAAAGAGAAAAAAGAAACACATTTCTTGATTTAAAATATAATTGTGACAAAAGAATTAATACGTATACACATGTTTAACTGCGTTGCGGAAAAAATGACCAGGATTCCTTGCAATTGTGCGTTGAACCATGTATCGAGTCCAAGAATGCGGAAAACACAGGAAATGAAAAAAGTAAATGGATATAAACTCCAATCAGAATTTGAATTGGAGGCTTGAATCTTTCAGCTGACCAAAAAACTTGACCAACACAAGCCATTTACGAGATTACAGGTAAGTTATCAAAAAAATGAGAAAGTGGGAAGTTTGCTTTGACTTGTCTTTGTCTTTGCGTTGAATAATCTAGCTGAGAGAATGAAATTAGTATTTTAATTTAAAACGTATCAGTGAGAATATGTTTATACTTAACGTTTTGTGTAAAAAGCAGCGCTAGTTTTTGTATTACCACAATTTCTTTCTTCTTGAAACAGAAAGAGGAAAGTTTAAGGATTCTGGTATGCCAATGAATTCATTTAACACATCGGAGAACTTTATCTATTTTCGTTAATGGCCGTAAGGCAGCATTAAGGTTGAATTAAAATTTGAAATTTACAGATTTGTACAACCTTACTTGAATAAAATTAAATCAAATGATATAGTTATACATTTGGATAAGCAGAGTCCTGTTCATGTAGTGTGGGGGCCCGTTTACGTCAAAATTTTGTAAAATAATTTTATGGTAATTTAAATAAAAGTTCTGTTGTGGCAGGATAACTTTATTGAACTTGCTCAAAGTTATATAGAGGGCAAGGGAGAAATAATTAGTTGTCACCAAGTTTGTTTTTCACCTTTGAGTAATTACCTTCGTCACAAGTGATCCTTTTGACGGCTGGGATATTGCATGGATGCAATGTGCGACGTAAGTTTAAAATGCTTAGGTTTAAAGCTTGGGTGTATTGTAAGAGGTATTTTGTTGAGCTATACGAAAAGTGAAGAGGAATATTGTGTAAAAATAATTATATTAGGGTAGCACAACAATCAGGGATTGTATGAAAATAGGGGGGCGGGGGATGTGAGTAGAGGAGGGTATTATAGAACTCTGCTTTTTCCACAAATGATAACAACTGTGAAAGCATTTAGATGTTGCTTCAACAAAGATGGCATTGCTCAGGCAATAACACAGACTATGACGTCAATGCTAAGCCTTGTATAGGCAATCTATGGACAAGATTAACTGGAGAAAAACAGGGAAAAACGGAAGCGTTGCCACAAGCTACCCGTAATAAGGTTGTCATAATTTTGCGTTATTATGATTTAGAATCGGGAAACGAGTACATTAATCTGCCTGCTCTAAAGATCAAACAGAGAGAAGCACAGGAAGCCTATAAACTGTACGCTAGTATTTAGGTGTTAGATCAATGGCTCAACTAACGTCATCGGTTCGATAT
Organism: Zoanthus sociatus; assembly: GCA_025331085.2. NCBI lineage: Eukaryota > Metazoa > Cnidaria > Anthozoa > Zoantharia > Zoanthidae > Zoanthus > Zoanthus sociatus. The sequence continues at coordinate 6,468 of JAOBAY020110354.1, read as the reverse complement.
TTTGTTGGTATGACGGTTCATGTAGTGAACAGTTTGTTAGTTCATCAGGATTTAAAGTTCGATTTTTCTCATGGTTCATCGTAGGTTCGGTTGTTCATTGTTTCTTATTTATCGATGTTTCGATAGTTTGATGGATCAATTATTCGATTTATTGTTGATTTCTGAGCAATATCTTCTGACCACACTTACCCTCAACCCACCTTGATTTTCGTGCCTCGTGGCATTTTCCGGTCTACCGTATTTCTAAAAGGGTAAGAAAAATTAGAAATCCATGAGTAGACAGTACATTAGAAAATATCATTCTGGCATAAACATGTGTTTTGACTCCGATTCCACCCGCTCGCATGTTTAATCCCATTTGTGTGATGTCCTTTGTAGTGTATTGTTTCGGTCTTCCCCTTCTCCCCCTTCCTCAAGGCTTCCAAGAAACGACCTCCTTCGTCAGTGATTCCTCCCCTTTCCTCCTCATCGTATGCCCGAATCATCCCAATCTCCTCTCCTTGATATCTACTCCAATTATTTTTAGTTCGACCCGTTGAAGAACCTCCGTCTCATATATAACTTTCCTGACACACCAGCCGAACACTCTCCTCCTTGCAAAAGCGTCGACTTGATAACGGCATAAAAACTATTCAATTTTGTCTTAACTTGATCTTTCTGTCTTACAACATTTTGTGTAATTTCTTTAAAGTGCTTGTTATCTTGTTTGTTTTGTTCATCACATCTTTTTTTGCTCCTCTTGTCAGTTACGCTACCCTGGTAAGTGTAATGCTTCACTACCCCAACGCCGTGCCATCCAAACGCACGTGCTGTGCCATCCAAACGTACGTGCCGTGCCATTCAAGCGCACGTGCTGTGCCAACCAAACGCACTTGCCGTGCTATCCATTAGTTGTCCTAATGTGGGATATAACACACCGAAACAACTTTTTTGTTATTCCCACACGCTGTAAGAAAATAACAAGTGGAGGAAAATCAGTTTTGATTTGAGTCAAAACTCCCGAGTTATTACTTATAATATGATGCTTGTTCATATAGGGATAAACCTCGCTTACCAGAAGAACGTCATTGCGGAGACCGTAAAAAAGCCTCGGCTTTATGATTCGTATGTTTTTTTTTTCATCTATATCAAGCAGACTGGATGCAAGTCTTCCCTTATTTCGTGTTCATTGTAAGCGAGAAAAAAAAATATAGGAGGAGAAAGAAAGGTTATTGGGTCCCAAAAAGTGACTTCTGTTACAAGAATTGCCTCAGGGAAACTGATTCCAAATATGGTTGGGACGTATCATCACGAGGTAGAACATGATGTGGTCCAATTGATATACCGTGTCTACCTGTGGCATTTTGATTATCCAACATGCATTTGATAAATTCTTTTTTGCATCAAATTTATTAACAAAGAAACTTTCTAAAGATATAAAACAACAACGAAAAACAATAAATATAAACCACACAAACGAAAGAAAGCCGTCATACTAAAGCGAACTTGTCAACATTTGACCTTTTGAACCATCCATCTAATCATCGATCTATGAGAACCAACGAGCCATCAGTCCATCAAACCACCAAAAAATTGATCCATTAAACCATTAATAAATGATAATCATCAGATCTTTTGAGCTGACCTATAGTACCTACCAGAGAACCATTTAATTAAATGACGAAAACAATTTAATATTCAGTCACGTCAGTCGTCGAAATGGCCTTGCTTTGAGTGACGTCATTTGTGGGTTCTTGAACTGAGCTTAAGCCAAAAATGCACACATAAGTTATAGAAATTACACAAGGAGATATAGAGTAGCAGTAACAATCTTTGTGTATGAACAAACATTCAAATCTTACAAAATTGCAAAAAATGATTTTTACAGTAAAAAGTCTTATAGTTTGTATCTATCGATCCAACTTCAGAACTCTAACTTATTGCATGGACTGCCTATGAAAGAAGCGGCATGGAAGTGTCATGAACTTTCATTAAACAGTGGTAATTCTGTTCTAATTTAGGATTAAGTGAAAGGGTTTTATTGTGAAACATTTTTATGAGCATTGTAATGCAATAACTAGTTCTTTCGGCAATTTGTCATCTTCAGGTGTATAAATTGAGTGGGAAAAGTAGGCATTATCAAAGCTAAAGGTTTACATTATGTAAAGGGGAAGTGAGACAAAGAGAAAGCTTAAACGTTCGTGAAAAGGTGTTTATACCATTTGTATTTACGTTAATACTTATAGGCAATTTTGATATGTAACTAGTCGTTTAATATTTAAAAATATTTCAGCACACGAAACAGGAGGAAAAAAGATAATCATAGATGGCTACTAACTGGGGTTTCACAAGGCTTGGCCACAAAGAAAGCAATTCTTTGATCAGAAGTCTTGTCGATAAAGGCTACATTAAATCGGATAAAGTTGAAGAAGCCTTTCTTTCTGTGAAGCGATCAGCATTTCTCCCGGCTGGGTTACAAAAACGTTGTCTGGAAGATTCTCCCATTAAAAAAGGAATATATCACCAGTCATCTCCACGTATTTATGCTATCGTTGTAGAAGCACTGGAATTTGAAGCTGGTAAGAGTGTGATAGCAAATCAATTTATTTTAAATAAGATCAAAATGTTTGGTTAGATCTATGTGGGCTTGTAGGATTGACTTGCTTTTGCACATTGTTTAATTGATATTTTTTTTTATAAATTATCAATCTCATTGATCACTCATGAAATAAACAGAGGAAATCATAAAAATAGGCCCTTTGTAGTTAGAGGTCATGTGACCTAATCTGGCTGATGTATTACGTAAAGGATGATGTAGAGCAACATGGTTGACTTGAGGAATGATCAGTGGTGTTGGAGTTATATGATGGTGGAATTAATGATCGGGATGACCCAAGGAATTATGGACGATGTAAGACATAATGGATGTATGTAAGAGACGACGGTGTAAAAGATGATGGTGTAAAGGATGATGGTTTAAGAGATGATGGTGTAAAAGATGATGGTGTAAAGGATGATGGTGTAAGGGATGATGGTGTAAGGGATGATGGTGTAAGAGATGATGGTGTAAGGGACGATGGTGTAATGGACGATGATGTAAAAGATGATGGTGTAAGGGATGATGGTGTAAGAGATGATGGTGTAAAAGATGATGGTGTAAGGGATGATGGTTACGTTTTCACCAATAGTGAGGTCTTGGTAAACCATAGAAAGCCTTCCTGTTTTTTATTTGCCCCTGAAGATGCCATTCGGTTTTTGAATGTTTTGAGGTTATGTTTCATTCGTTACAGGCCATTCTTTCCTCAACATTGGTAGTGGAACTGGCTACTTAAATGTCTTGGCTGGTTACATGATTGGCAGTGAAGGAATTAACCATGGCATCGAGGTCAACAAACAGCTGGTAGAGTTTGCGAGAGAGAAATCGAGCACTTTCATTAACAACAACTCTCTTGATATCAGTAAACCGACCTTTATTGCTGGGAATTTTTTTCTCCTTGACGTGAATAGGAAGCAGTACGATCGAGTGTACTGTGGCGCAGAATGTTCAGAAAGTCAACTGCAGGATTTTATCCATAAGACAATTAAAGTCGGTGGGATTGCTGTTGTTCCGTGCAATGAACAGGTATTCCTCCTAAAATATATTTTGCTATGTATATATAATTTTGCTATGCTATATTTACGGAATATTAATCGTCATGGGATAAGCTTTGGTCAACAATTCCGGCAGTAAAACAAGCTATGGGGCCCACTCACATGTCTCAATGACATGAGGGCGATGAGAGGGGGGAGGGAAGGGATCCCAAAGAGTTTTTTGTGTTTAACATTTTGCTCAAAAGGGATTTTTTTGGTCCATGATAATTGTGGGAAATTTTTTGGGTTGTGAAAAAAGATACATGGAGACCAGTTTACTGCTTGTTTGATGTTACGGGTCATTTCTGATTTTTTCTGTTTAGATTTGTTTCAACTAAAACTAGAGTTGATACTGGCATGATTATGATGTTTAATAAGTACATCATAAAACGGGAATATATAATTGTTTTAAAAATCTAAAGCAAATTCGATGTTTAAATAGCAGCTCTTGAAATACTGTAAATGTTGAAGATCATTGTTTTACTGTTAAATAGAGTGAAACTTTCATCAACGTATTAACCATCAAATTTTCTTTTGAGATTGAAGAAAATAAAGTTGGCATGTTTTTAACTTTGCAGTAGATAAAGAAAGCATTTTGCCCATGCAAAAATACTAAAGGAATTTTTTTGGTTTGCTAAAAAAGTAGGTACATGATTAAATTAGTTTAACTTCAAAGAGGATGAAATAGAAAAAAAAACTGTACATGATAAAAAATTTAAAAAAGATAGAACTTTTAAAGATTAACGCAAACAGAATAATTTTTAGAAAAAAAAAAGAAAGTTGTCAAAAGTTGAACCTCGAACCGTAAAGAAATATAACAAATTTCCTTGTTTTGTAATTCATCAGCAGTCCTTTAGGAAGTACAGTATTTTAATGAAGGAATAGATGAACTCAACCAGCATTTGGAGTGTTTACACACGTCGGAGAGACAGTAGGTTCCTCGATTAATCAAACATCGCCATCTTGTCCATAAAAAGTCAGAAATCTCCAAGTGTTTGCCACCATAAAATCAAACTAATGTTAATTGCAAATCCGAGATGCAGCAAATCTGACAAAGGGTTGAAAAACTGAGGAAAAATTTCGCAAAATGCTGCACAAGAAACCCAAACTTCACTCATGTTTTAAAGGCGGGAAATTTTCTGAACGCGCGTCAAAAAGCCCGCCAAATTACTCGAGTGTCTACTCTTATATTTAAATGACGACTTTCGTTAGAGTTAAAGCTCAAAAACTATTTTGATTCATATGATTAGTGTTTTGAATTTATTCGACTTCGCCTTTTTCAAGCCATGAATTTAACAAACAAAAACATAGGTTAATCAAATTAATAAACGGTCTTGGAGGTATCGATAGATAAGTCAAAATCAGACGACTTAGTTTGTAAGCCTTTTACCAAAATTATGCATGCTTTTGAAACGGCCAAGTCTCGTTTATTTTTATATTTAGATTATATACGAATATCGTCGAGTGAAACTGTCAAATTGATAATTCATTTTTTTTTACCATTAAAAATTTGAATATCATATTTCGTTGCTATTTTAGTTTTCTGTAGGACTGCTTTTTAAATGTGAGTGTTTAGTTCCTTTTCCGAAACGTTCGATAAGCGAGAAAGGGAAGTAATTATATTGAATGATTTGTTTGCATCTCGCAAATAGATATCTCAATAGACATAACTGCGGGAAAAAACAGGGAACTGAACAGTTACTGCTTATCTGTTGACGATGCCTAAATTGAGTGAAATTCTACAATAAATCTCCGCTCCATTAAATCCTGTACCAATTGAAGAACAATTTAGGTGAAGCTGTGAGTGCAGTTGACATAAAAACTTATAAGCGTTATGGAAAATAACGTGACGTTGCAAAGCGCTCAGTTAAACAAATAAATAAGAATTGACATTCGAGAGCCGATATTTCGTTTGATAATAGATGTAATCATTAATTCTGATTAAATTGTTGTTTTTTTGTCATCCACTACTAGTACTGATATTTTCAAAAATGAACTTGAATAATGACTCAGATATATTTTAATACCATGTAGTTATTGAAGATCACAAGAACGGATTCGGACAGGTTTCACACGGAGATTATCACTAGAGCTACTTTTGTTCCACTTGTTCCACTTTCAGAAGAGGATAAACAATTACCATTGCTGAACTTTCTGGAAGGTATGGCCAAATAATTTCAATTTGCTATTGAAAGTGTATACTTTTATACCGTCAGATGCCGTGAGTTATTTTGAAACAAGCTTAGTATTTTTTGTAAGTTGCATTTAGCGCTTCGGACAGTTTTATAGTTTTATTGTAGTGTTTGTCAGGGCTCTACAGTAACGGTAGCCAACTAGACACAAATAAACATCTACTGGTATGTACGCAATGTCTCCTTTTTCAAACCAATAATACCCAGAAAAATTCTAAACCTATGCTGAGATTCCGCCTGGTGTTCGGAAGGTCATGGGTTCGAATCCCGTCATGGGCTCAAAACTTTTTCTGAGTATGATTGGTTTGAAAAAGAAGACACGTCGTACCAAAAGTTACCATCAAACCATGCCTAAATCCCGGGAGGATAGGAAGGGGGAGGATGGGGAGGGAGGAAGGGCCACTAGAAGGGTTCAGGGTTTAGTGGCCTTCAGAATTAGAATAGGGTTTCGGGGCCCATTCTTCTATAATTGTAATAAAGGAGTCCCCAAAGTAGTTTTCTACGTATTTCGGCCCCTACATTAGCTAAATCTTCGAGGGTCCTGAACGGAAAAGGGCCCGGCCTAGTCAGGACGCATCTACCATCATCTACTCCTGTAAGACGTACCTGTGGATCCGAGCACCTACTGCCCTACACCCTAAACCCCTAAACCCTGAACCCCTAAACC
>JAOBAY020110253.1:0-16922 GCA_025331085.2 Zoanthus sociatus | reverse complement strand
CTTAATCTACGCCAAAGTTTTTAGACCCCGTCCACGCGAATCCCAATCCGGGTAGATCAAACCGCATGAAAATATTTTTGTTCACATGAATCCATTGATCGTTTCCCATTCGGATTCACCCCGGCAGTTACATAAATTGAGTGTGTTTTTAAAATACTAGCCAATAGGCATGCGCAAATCGAGCCCGAAATCTAATTTAACGGCCTGGACCTAGCTAACTTCATGCCGACATGCAGTGTATACGAAAATATCCCGTTTCGGGCGTCGCAGACAAATCCCTCCATTAATTGGCTGTTAGGGGTAATTTCATTCGTAAAATGTCTTTCTGAATTTTCAAAAATTTAAATTCGGGATATCAAATTAGGGTAGCCTTGTTTACAGGACAATGGGTTTTATGTAAAACATAATAAACTCAACTTTAAAAAGGTTACTGGTTGAACAGCTGCCTTTGGTTAAAAAATCTAAATTCAATTAAATTTTGTTGTTTTTCATTTCTTTCTTACCATCGCAAAGTTATTGGTCTTAAAATTGCCAAAACATTTTTTAAGAAAAAAAATCTATATAGAGAAGTAATTTTGTTTCTGTTTTACAAAACGCAATTTTTTATTTTATTAATATTATTTTATTAACATGTGAGTTAATATAGAACATCGAAAGTATTAGGAATAGTTTATAAAAACTATTCGCAAAACAGACACGAGATATTATCAGATCAATCTAGATCATCTACATCAATAAAATACATGGAAAAAAATTGTTCGTTTGTGTTTTTGGATTTTGAGAAATTCAATAGCAAACGCTTTGTACAAAGCAGGTAATTACATTTGTGAAAAACGGTGCTAAGAAAAGTTCAGGAGTCTGTGGTTGACATTAATCTTACTACTAAAAACAAAAATAAATTTCAAAAATAATTAAACTTAAAAAAAAGGTCGTTAAATTTTCAACTTTTTTCTCGTTTTTTAATCCCAAAATTATAGGTTTGAAAATATAAAATATCATATGTCTCGATTCAAACACCATACGAATTAACTTTTTTTAGCATTTGTAGGAACACAATACATTACCATAAGAAACAAATTGCATGAACGTGTGTTTTTGCTGCGTCTAGTTAAAATGTGAGAACGTATAGAAATAGCAAACTTTGAAACATCAAACTTGAAAAAGTGAAAATTTAAACACTTTTCACGTTTTAATTCTAGATAAGACTAAACTTAATTAAACTCCACCTTTTAGTTTTTTGCTGGCATGTTCTAGACAATTGTTATAATTTGAAAGACTCGCAAAATGATTAAGCAGGTATTTCAATTTTTCGTTTTAGTATAAACAATATTGAAAAAGATGTCTATTAAAAAGCATTCAAAATTTTAAAAACATAAAATCTACTACAGCTGTTTTAGTTTACCGGCAAAAACCCTTAAAATTCGTAAACCATTTAGTATTTATGGGAGGATCTCAGAGAATCTTAACAGCTGCAAGGCAAAAGGAAAGCCGCCTTGATATCAATGAAAAATAACCAACGTCAACAAAAACAATTTGAAAAAAATTAATCGACGCTGTCAAAAGATTTCTTGATTTATTAGTATTTAAGTTGTTAATAGTATTGATAAAAAGTATAATATTATTTTTGGGTCGAATCTGTTGATCATTTAACAAACAAGAAAAAATTCGTTTCACCAAGCATAGAAATTTCACACTAAACGTTGAGTATCGCCATTTTAGTTAAACTTACCATTTCCATCGCAAATCTGTAAATTTATGTTCTGTGTTAAAACGCCGTCAAAGTTCAATTTATAACTTCTTAAAAATTGAATGATTAACTTAGTTTTTTTGAACAGATCCCGAAGGAACAATAACCTGATTGGACCAGTTTTAATCGAATTTATTCAAAAGCACTGAACGACTCATCTTAATTCACAGCACGTGACGTTTGACCAGCGACAAATTAGACATTTTGTTAATGAAAAACTAACCAAACAAAAAAGACAGAAAATTTCAAAGGTTGTGAGATCTTTCCGCTGCTCACGGTTTCTTTATTGGTTTAGAAAACAAAAACTGTAACGAACATCTAATCTTGGAAAAGTTCTTTTAAAAAAAAACTCTAGTGTACAATTTAATGAAATCAAACCTGAAAAATGTTTTGTGACAACAATTGGGTCATTAGTTTGAAAACAGTCGAACTCACAATAATTGGATTTATGCTATATTCAGTCTTCAGACCAATTACGTGCCCGCTCCTTGTGCATGCTACATAATCCTTAACCGAGACAATGGGCAGTTAATAAAAATTCAGAAGTATGGCAGCCTCTCTAAATTTTGAAGCATGGTAACAAAAACAGAATGATTCTTCAATAAATTCCACTATGTTTGACGTGAATCTTGAGTATATGAAATTGTAAAGCCAAGATAATAAGTATTTATTTTGTCTTTGTTACTAGGATAATAGACCTTTTCTGAGAAAGCCAAAGTGCATTTTGGTCTAGTTTCAATACAAACATCACCATATTTGGCAACATAAACGATTTAACAGCTGTTGATTGAGGCGGAGGGAAAGAGTATGTTTTGTGGTCCCAAGACAGCCGATGTTTCCCGAGGCAGTGCGTTTTATTATATACCAACTATCAAAGAAGAACAAAAATTTCTTTTAAAGAAATTTCTTTATTATCCAATAACCTTTGAAGTCACACTGAATTACAATTAACTTTCAGTTCTGAAATTTACCGTTCCATAACATAGTGTTGCCCGCTGAGCGCTTGGTTGCTGGGGAACAGCGAAACTTGTTCACGTGCACGTGGTCCTCTCGTCCAATAGGGGCACGAGAAAAATGAACTTTGATAGTTGGTATGTAACAAAATGTTTGTACAGATGCTAGACCAAAATGCAACACATTCTCAGAAAAAGCGCATGTTGTAATGTTGAAACGGAAACAGTGGTCTAAAGTCGAACGCATTAAAATTAAAGGCAAATCTAAGCATCTTATAGGAATCCCAGACCAAGTTTTAGAACCCAGGACAAGCACTACGTTAACCGAACATTTTCTCTTCTTTTTAGAATTTACTTCATATTTTTTGTATCAACTTTGCATGAAATGTATATGAAATAGAAAGGTAGAAGATTCAGTTGTTAAGGAAAATAAAATAAAGCTTTGACCTTTTTGTTAAGATTGTCTTCACAATTCCAAACGCAGGCGTTTCACGGTGTGTACGCGCGACAACATATAGCAAGCTACGGAAAGAAGGTGATTAATTTAGCGCAGTATAGCTTATTACCCCAAACATTCAATAATATATTTTGCTATATTGTTAAAAGCCATAGTTATCATACAAGAAATACTTCTCTTTTTCATATGCCAAAATGCAGGACTAATATACTGAAGAAAATTTGCGCTAAGGTATCAAGGTCCAAAATTTTCAACTCCTTAAACAGAAACACTCAAACTGCCACTTCTTTGCCCTCTTTTATGAAGCAGCTTAATTCCTTTCTTACTGTCGATTAACTTTACACATCGTCGATTTACAGTATTTCTCCCTCTCTCTTATTTTTGTTCATGTGAAGTTTATTTGTGTCTTGCTTAATATATATAATCCAGGTGATGTTATCAACAAGAGGTATGACTTGGCAATTTATTACTAATTAGTTCATACCGCACAAGAAGTGCGGTACTCCTCAGATAAAATAGCCAAATGGAAAGTTCGTTACAACGCTTGCTGATAATAGGCGTATTCGCGCTTGCGGAATTTGAATTTTAACATCAGCAAGCGTTATAACGAACTTTCCATTTGGCTACACTTCTTGTGTGCAATAAAACTAATTAGTAATAAATTGTCAAGTCATACCTCTAGTTGATCACATCACCTAGATTATATTAACGCTCTGGTTCTACTATTGAGCATTCTATCAGCAGACGGTTCAAATCATATAGTTTATATTAGCTAATATAATTATGCCATGACGTTTTCATTATTTTTATTTCAACCTTCGATGAGAAGGGCCATCTCGCACAAACTTTGTAGATTCAATTAATGGTCCTCCTCGCCACATGTAAATGATTTCTTTTCAATCTTTAAAAAATTGTGATAAATCATACGCAACTTTACGTGGCAAAAAAATAACTGAACCTGAAATTATTTCAAGCAACTAGTCGATCAAAGACGCGAGGATGCAAAGCGGAGGCGTAATAGAAAAATTGTAAAACTATAGAAAACCACCTTAACTCAACACCACGGTTTGGTCACGGTTTGGTCCCCGAGTACCTGCAATGCAGACAACTGGAGCAACGGCAGAAACATTGTGCTTTGATGCTCGTGTTTATGCTTGTCGACATTCGTTTTCACTTGGCTAAAAAAAAACTAAATCCTTTACGAGCCCAGTGGTCCATGGAGCCGGCGCTATCTCCAGTTTCTGTAGTGTTCAGCGGATGAGTCTTTGACTTCCCCTGGACGGGACACTAATCTATCGTAGGTTAGCTCCCAGCCAACGCACATACTTATTTACCTACCCCGGAAGGATGGCTTAGGCGGAAAAGGTTACACAAATATTCGAATCTCGGCAAACTGCCGTGATCAAACTAGGGAACCTGTGGTTGGAAAGTAGAGATTTTTTGTTCACGTGATATTTTTACTAGTGTACTTTTCATGCAACTGAAATACCAAAGTACACTGAAGGAATTTCTTTATTGTGCCATCTTGAGCGCCATAACCCCTCCACTAAACATTATTCTTTCCAACTACAAGCAAATCGTTTATTTAAAGACACACAAGCCGCTTTGTAGTCGCTCCATAAAGTGATATCCCTTGGCTCTCTTAACAAACTTACAAACAAATATACATTTAGTAGAGATCGAATGCACAGTGCTTTAACAAACATTCTTTTGCTTTCTCTCCAACTGAACGTCCAGTTTTCTAAAACGGGTGAAAAGTTCAAACGGTAAAAAAAAAGAGACGTCGGTGAGATAGACAATAAGTTGTAGTGCTATCTTGTGCCAACCGAAATGGACATTTCTCCCATTCCATTGTCTCGTGGACTCTGTAAACAAATGGTTTAATCAGAATGAATGTATGAAGGAACTGAATATAAACTGAAAGGATATAAAATACAAATGAAAAAATGGACATAAATACGAACGAGCAAGGCAACTGCAGATCTGCATAAGCAGGGACGGCGGAGCATAATTTGAAATAGAAGGGCTAAAAAAATTGAATTTTTAAGGTAACGTTTACAGAAGCAAGCGTCAAAGGCACGAGCCTTTAAAGGGGTCTGGGGGCCATGCTCACCCAGAACATTTGGAAATCTAGAGTCTCGGAAATGCTATTTTCAGCATTCTTCACGTGATATTTCGTCATTTTCACTTTATGAATATTTGATTTAGGTTATAATTAAGAAGGAGGGGGAGGGGAAGGGGGGACTACAAATTTGATTTGCCACTCAAAATGTCTTTGGAATACGGTCTTGGAAACAATTATTTGACCTATATACGTTAAATATAGAGATGATCAGGAATGAATGCGCCCGATGACTAAAGCATGTACCAATGGTCAAATTTTGATCAATCTACGATTATATAGTGCTTTTCGCACAATAGCTCGTGCAACTTAATCAAATGGACAAAAGTAAAACAGCAGATCTATAAAAACAAATCACTCTCCCTTGGGTATAGTGAATTAGTAATCTCATTAGGTCCATATATCGAGTTTGTGATCTGCACATTTCTGTCTAAAGGGCAGCAACCTAATTGATACCGAAGTTTCTAAGTAGAATGCATGTGTAGTTACTTGGTAGCTTCCATTTGCAATCATAAACATACTTTCATTAGTCGTGATGCCCGACGGTTCCCATGTCTAGGTTTACTATTAATTTTCGTCGGTCTATCGCATCGCGTTTAGGAATTACCCAGAGCTTCTTCCGTATATTTCTAAAGATAACTTCGCAACGCACGAAGAATTGACAATTACAAAGGCAGTAGAAAGAAGAGTACTGGAATTCCCTATATAGAGGGTGTCCAACAAGTATCTAGCCGGGACACTCAACAGTCACATAAATATGAGTGTCTACGAGCCAGTCGCTATAAAACCCGATAAAAAGATACAGGGTTTCTCAGCGAGTCTTTCTTAGCAAATCAAAAAAACTCAAATAAAACTAAGAAGTATTAAGATGCCCAAAGCACTCTTTTTGTATTAATGGATACGATGAAATATTTATTATAAATGAAAATGGCTCGTTCTATAATATTCAATAGTTTCATAACGGATAGTTTGTTTATTCAAGTACTTGTGAACAGTTATTCCATATTTGTGTAGTTAATTTGTCTTATTATTTTGGCTATCGTCCGGAATATTCAAACAAATTAACCATATAATATGGAATGGCTTTTCGTAATTACTTTTATTATACAATTACTGTAATCCCGAACTGATATATTCGTGTACTTTTGGTTGAAGGTGTATTGATCGGAACCTTACGGATTGCAACAAAATCAAGTTTTATTTTGCATTTTTTAAAGCCTGGTGACACACGACAAACAACATTTGATCACTAAAGCAACTATAGCGATCTTAATTTGGTGTGGCCTTCATGAACAATTTCAAAGCATTATTTACATTCTAAAATAGGCACCTTGAATGTCTTATCATCTCGCGTACTACAACGCATCTAGTAAATTATAATCTTGTAAATTATGATCTAGTAAGTTATGAACTAGTAAGTTATGACCTAGTAAATTAGGTTAAGGAATTTTCCATACACGAGCATTTCAAACTGCAAATTCCTTTTTACTGACCTTAACAATGATTTGGTTTCTCAATATTGCAGCTCGTAGGACCAGCGCCTGAGGAGAAAAGCCCGAAAGGAAACAAATAATATTCTGGGTAAAGCAAAATATAAAGTGAAGTTTTGCAACTTCATTGTTTACTTGTTACCAACCTTGGTTCGCTTCTTGTATTCCCGACCCATATCAAGCGCCTTTTCAAACGTTGTACTCCGTTGGTCAACATCGCGAGCGTAAAGCACCTGAGTAAAAGTGGTATTTCCCATTATACTACAACAAACAGGCACTGTAAGCTTGAAGGCTACTACTGTTCAAAATACGCAACAGTAATAATTACTATTGTTATTTGAGAATGAATGTTGTTATATAAACATCCATTTAAAATACAGTAAAACAAAGTTAAAATCCGTTACTGGAAATTTAAAATCGTTAAAAGACACGACGTTTCGACGGATACCTACGGTCTTTATTAGGCAATTGTAGATCTGTGTGACGTCTGCATATTATGAGTTAACTTGCTAGGAAATCTTTGTAGGACTCGATCTCAAATATGGGACAGTTGGAAGAGGAGCCCGCCGTTTCTGTTTAAGGAGGGCGTTTCAACACGTTTCCAGATGGCTTCTTTTACTCTTATTCTGTGCCGTTGTTCCTATTTTTATTTATTTACACAACAATCGCAGATAAAATTTTGAAGTTGATAGTTTATTATATTCGAAGTTCACAAACAAAACAGTCGATGCTACATTTCCTTTCAACTTCCATCATAATCTAGAATCCCAAAACACAAATTGAAAGTCTCAAAAATAAAAATATAGCAACAAATACCTTATTATGCGAGTCGATGCGTGCTTGTATTTGCCCATTTAGTATCAGCTGGGACAACTCATCCTCCAGTTCTGACACACTTGTGTTGAACGCACTCGCCATCTTGCCCATGTCCGCTGACACATAGGGACTGAAGTACTGACAGAAAAAGATAAAGAAAAGGTAATGCGCATGTCAGGAACGCAAGTATGGCACAGCAAAACAAGCTTGGGTTTTATATAAATTATTCAAGAACGGAAAAAAACAACTTGATGCTCGTGATAGTTATTGAGTGTTCGTCACAACCATTAGCGAAATTCTTCACAAGCATACATATCGAACATGCGTGCTTTAAGCTAAGGTTTAGGCTGGTGTCAAGACTTGGCGTAGTGTGAACGGCAATGATGGATTTGTGTCCTGCCCAGGCGGAGAAAATGTGTCTCATCCACCTAACACAACCGAAACTGCAGATAAGCACCTGCTCCAACGAGTCACTAAGCTGGGAAAGGATTGTTATTATTATTATTAAAAAAAAAGGATTCAGCTTTACAGCGCTGAGGTTGTTTTCATTTAGAAAGCACCTTACAACAAGGCTGGTTCACATACATAAAAGAATTGAAGTGAAACTATGGTTCAAATTCATAAATAAATTGTCACTGCCGGTAGTTATCGTACAAGTAGTAAATGTATGCTGCCATTAACATGAATTCGGGTCATGGTAGAAGACGATATATCACTGTAGTTGATTGGTGCCTGCTTTTGTATTCATAACCATGAACGGAGATTTCTTAAATAATAAATAAGTAATCTTTTAAACAAGAAAAAAAAAAGTTTCTCTTTCAAGCTTTTGTTTACACTTCTTATTGTTAACCCGATGAAATACATCATGTGCAGTACGTATTTCCATGCCACGACTGTAGAGGAACAGTCTTGCAAATAATATCGAGAGCTGAATAGAAGGGTAAAGTGTGTAGGTTATAAACAGAAAGACCTATAACAATTGAACAAAATGATACAAAGATGCATCTATAGGCCCCAAAATGCTCTTTGAAAAGTACTTTAGCATTAAAAATACTAAATTTAGCTGTTTCCTAAGAGTATCACATCACAATCTGATTTCCTTTCTGTATTTGGTTCAAACCTTTTACACTAAAGATGACGAAATCCATCAAAAACGTTCTTTCTTTTTAAATTTTTAACATTTACCTTGGATTTTTTATTTTCTAAGATCGTATATTCAGGTTTTCAAACTAATACATATTTTAAGGTTACCTATATAATTTATTTTTAACTAAGCTTTCCAGAGAGTGTATATTGATAGTAGCTATCATCTGAATGTTGAAGCTACTCTTCCCATCCCCTCTCCATCCTCACCTGCACCAACGCTCTGTTCCTTATTTGGCCATACAAGGTGCTAACATGGGGGGCCAGGTAAATATCTAACATGAAATTGTCCTGGAGAAGAAAGAAAAAAAAGCTTAAGGAATATTAAAAACAAACTTTTAACAATCTAAGAAAGTTTTCCTTATATTTTGCAAAAATCAGGGTATAGACTTTATTCATAAATGCCGGCGGTTTCAATATTCTTTTGTCTTCAATCAAATTAGATCTACTAGCCTCGTTCTTCAGTTAACTTTCAAAAGAATATGCTAATCAAAACGAGGCTAGTAGGGCTAGCTTGAACGCAGACAAAGGAATATCAAAATCGCCGCCATTTATAAATAAGGTCTATAGAGTACTTAGAAAAAAAGAATATAAGTTGAAGAACTAAACAGGTCCCAATTTCTCAGTCCTTTGAAGAGCGCGGACAAACGGCTGAGAAATCATAAATGCTACTGCATTTGAAATAGACTTTTGTAACTGAATATTTTTGCATTATTTTTTTGTAGTCGAGAAAACTGAAAACGCAAGGAAATAATTTCATAGATAACACCATGGGTGAAAAATTACTCTTTCATTTTGATGAGAAATTTCATTTGTAATTTGTAATTTCATTGCAATGGCAACGGTTGCAAAATGACATATTAAGAGAAATTAGTGAGGAAGAAGTCAATGCGTATAAAAAACTGTACCTGAAAACCCAAACACCAAAATAGTACAATAGACCAATTTCGATATATTGAAATTGAACTTGGGACCGAGACAAAACAAAAGAAATCCCAGTACTCATTGAGGGAAGAATAATTCCTTTTGTTTTGTTCCCCTAGGCCTCGCACCCAAGCTGAATCTTAATATGTTGAAATTGGTTTATTAATTGGCTCAAAGTATTTGTTAATTTACAATTTCCATATACTCTCAGTACAAACTTAGCAGAGATTAATGCTTCTTCATTTCCATTGTCATACATGTAAAGTCAATGAAAAGGCTGCCAGCAAACAATTCTTGTGGTCTTAAACTTTTTAAACACTTCCGCTTTTAGCTTCAGTACGTCAGTTTCTCTTTTTTAATTCGAAACACTCAAGCAACAATTTATCAACATATTCAGTTGAAATGATTTAGCTTTTTTCGCACTTTGCTCAAAGTCTTAATTGATTTCAATCAAAAACGTGAGCGTGCAAGCACTGGCGGATTTGTTAGTTCGTTCATGCATGTACATTGAAAGCGGTTTTTCAACAACTGTGCATGGAGTTTTAACACGGCTCCCCCAACTTTGCAACATTTTATAAAGGCTTGGTTAAAATGGTTTACTTCTAAAGACAATTTTAAGTTTTTAGACTCCAACTTGCTACTCATTCTACTGATTAAGTTACAAAAAATTAAATCATAAGCCGTAATTTGTCTGACATGGTATTAAAATGTAATCAAATGTTAACTCGCTAAGTTAGGCGTGTTGTTAAAATATACAATCAGACTTTCGCTCAGTATGTGAAAAGAAGATTTCACAACAAGTTCAAGGGAGCTTTCTCATAAGCTTACCTTCATTTCACTGAGAAGTTTCAGACAGGATCCATATTGTGATTCGTGAAACTTGTGTAATACATCTCGCAACTGTGGCTCGAGTTCCAAAAATAACTTGAAAGAACTGGAAATGAAAAATAATTTTGAAACGTAATGGCTACTGAACTTTGGTATATAATTTGAATACAATTTGTTTTGCTGTTACTGTAGCTATAAACTGGGAGTATCTCGTTTCTTAGTTTATTTGCACTAATAATTTATTATAAAAAAAACAAAGTGGTTGCCCATTCTTCCTAGCCAGAGTTTAATGTATAATATTTCGACGGCCCAACCTTGGCGTGAAAGTCGAATTTGCAGAGGGAGAAAAACCGGAGTACTCGGAGAAAAATCTAAGGAGTATGGGAATCAGTCCCAGGTCGTAGAGGTAGAAGGAGTGGCTGATAACCACTACGCAACATAATCATTACCATAAGTAGTTTCAGAGCAGACGTTTTGAGCCTTGTTCTAACCAAATGCTTAGGACTGGAAACACCAGCTCCTCCTTATACTCCACATACTGCAATGGTTATAAACGGTCAAAATTACACGTTACACGCAGTCGCCAACAAGGTTTAATAAACTTTTCGAAAACCAGTTAAACAAGTGTTTGTTTATGCATGCAACTCTTCACTAGACGTGCATATTGTATCCTAATTTCTATACTTCGTCAGTCAGGTGAACTTGATTTGGAAGTTTGGAAGTGCATCAGCGGAGGATGTATTCCATAATAATGATCACAAACTTTCTCATTCGTGATTAGGAATTGGGAAATCAAAAAAAAGTTTAAATACCTGCTTGAAAGTACTTTTTTCTTCGTAAAATTTAACTCGATGTCACATATCTTAACATGGAACATCTGCTTATCAGTATTTCCGCTAGAAACAAAAAAAAGTTCAAATACCTGCTTGAAAGTACTTTTCGTTGCAGCTCTTGCCTGTCGAAAGTCGCAAGGGCACAGAGCCCACCATAAATGGCAACGTTGCTAGAAGATATCAGCTGTGAGGTGAGAAAAGTATCAAAAGCTCAAAAAATTTTTCTTAGTTAAAACAAACTAAAACTTGGCAATGCAATAAAATTGAACATCATTCGGTATGACGCACAATAAGCAAAATATTACGGTCATTACGGTCAGCCGTCATTTGTGAATTTTAGTAGCGGTCAACGAGTAGGAATGTTGTGTTGTCATTTTGACATGAATTTTACAGGTTGGCGTAAAATAGTTTTGTGAGTTTGCCTGCAAGCGCTTCCTTCCTTTTCTTTTCCCCCGTCTCCGATCTTCTTTTTTTTCACTTTTTTTATCTCCCATTCCCCTCCTCCCCTTTTTTGCGCTTGCTACGAAGGCTAAAGGTGGTGTTACACGATCCAATTTTTAACGCGACTTTTCTCGCAACGATGTTGCGTTAAAAGTTGACGTGACATGTTACACGAGCCAACTTTTAACGCGACTTTTCTTGCAACGATGTTGCGTTAAAAGTTGGCGTGACATGTTACACGATCCAACTTTTAACGCGACTTTTCTCGCAACGATGTTGCGTTAAAAGTTGGCATGACATGTTACACGAGCCAACTTTTAACGCGACTTTTCTCGCAACGATGTTGCGTTAAAAGTTGGCGAGACATGTTACACGAGCCAACTTTTAACGCGACTTTTCTCGCAACGATGTTGCGTTAAAAGTTGGCGTGACATGTTACACGAGCCAACACTCTCAAAACTCGTCATTTTTGAAACCATTTCAAAAACTTGCGACGCGTTGCCGAACAAAACGTTACGCGAAAAGTCGACTCCGGTACCATGTTAGACAACAGTCGCGTTAAAGTTGGGTTGTGTAACACCACCTTAAAACGTCTTCTATGTGGGTATAAAATGTCCGCTATTAGGTTCGAAACCGCTTGGTATGAAACGTCCGGTTACCTTTTGGATGTTAAAAGTCAATGAAATGGAAAAAAAGAAAAAACGAACAGAATAAAACTATAAACATAAATTCTATATAGCAACACTTACATTGGGAAATTCACAGTGATCGAATGAAGCTTGAAGAAAATATCTGGCAGCACTTTTATACTTTCGTGTCGCCAGTTCTGCTAAACCTGAAGTAGAAATGAAGATACACACTAAAGTTTACAAATATTTCAATTTACATGCATGTACTTACAAGATCATCCTACTGAACAATCCCATCACCCCATATCTTATTGGGTTAACACACAACACACAATTCAGACAAAACATATTAGTTCATTTCAAAAAAACCAACAGAAAACAAAACAAATCCATGCATATGCACAAGGTCCTTTATTTCCTTTAAAAAAGAGAATAACGAAACATCTTTAAAGAAGTTGATCTATTTGTACAAATTTTGTATTATTTCCATACCTGCAGCACATTTGAGTTTAGTCAGGGTTGTTGTAACATTCGATCCAGTTCTCTCCTTCTGTTAACAAACAAAAAAATTCATCCTAATATTATAAAACTTCAAGCAGTTCTATACAGTGAATAATTAGATATACTAGCTGGTCAGTATATTTAACAACTATTCCATGAGCGCATGAGATGATAGATAGGCGGAGCACCGAGTTGGCTATACCCAATCTCATATCCAACAAGGATGAATGGAATAATCGGCTTTATTGAATTTAATGAAATTTCTAAAACCTTCGGTACTTGAGAATTACACCCAGACTTTTATTCGGTTCCGTTTCAATATTACAAATGAATATGAACGGAAGTTGACACGGTTCACAACAAGGAAAAAATTAAATCAAATCAAATGCAAATCAAATGCACGACCTGAGACACAATTATCCAGAGGGCTATATGTTTGTTACTAGTGATGTGTTGTTGCATGCACAGGGTTGTTGTTAGTGATACGCCATCAAAGGTCATTTGTTCGACTTCTAGATTTCTTTATACTTATATTTTGCTTATACTTATGTACTTATATAAAAAAAAGTTGATATTAATTTGCTAACGAAAAAGAGTCACCTATATTACTCATAGGTCCGTTTTGACTCGATGTGCACCCTCCCGGTAAATCTTCTGGTTAAGGCCCTGTACATGACCAATCCACGCGCAACCGCTCACGTTCGGCTGCTGGACGATTCCACCCATATCAGACAAGTACTGCTGGATGCCTTCGTGCTTCCCAGTTTTTAACACGCATTTTGAGCATAATTCAAAATGGCAAGGAGCGAATTTCGACAAAATCAGAGAAGGTAGAACTTGGAAGAAACCAAAGGGTCATTTCAGGGTTTGACATAGACAGGTCTTAGGACGCTGAGAAATCGTACACGGAATTGTCATCTCTCCTGAAAGGCACTGAGTTGAAGACTGAGTTTGAAGTTCGAAATAGTAAAAAAACTGTGCAGGAACATTAGTGACCCTAAATATTCCAAGTGGAAAAAAGAATAGATTCAAATCTACTTTTCAAGTTCATAGCTCCATCAGGGAATATCTTCTTTAGATTACTTGATGATTTGCCACATGTAAACAGGCAAATCAAAGATATACTATCAAAGTCGATTTTTGACTTTGATAATGATGCTGATAATGACGAAGTGATTGTTGTGGATCATCAACATAAACAATCTTAAACATTCTCAAGTACCAGTACATATACAGCTTCAGGAATTACTCCAGAAACAAGTGGTGAGGCACATTCATCTGTTATAGATTGCGAGACCTTTCGACATTCAGTCAATTATAGATATTGCCTTACAACTGGAAGACCCGGAAACGCCCTGAAATAAATGAAGGGGGAAGCACTCGACATGTCTGTCTTTGAAGAAACTCTTAAAGGGGAGACGAATATGTTTGCAGTTAACCGTGGATCTGTCCTACAATCAACTTTAAGCGAATTGGAGTTTATCGACAATTATAGGCTTCCGTTCAATGTAGATTTTATGGGCGAGGAGTGTGCAGATCTAGGTGGCCCTCGAAAAGAGTAGATAAGACTTGTTAATCAATCCATTAACTGAAAAAGTACTTCGATCAAGGTTTTCGGAATTTCCTTTCAAACAACTATTTTTTTTTGTTGGGGTTATGATTGGTGTTGAAATTCTCCAAAATGGCTAGTTACCAACATATATGGAAGAAGAAATTCTACATGAAATTCTGTCTCCAAACACGAACAGTCCATATGTACATGAAATGCAAAGAGGACTTGAGAAACTTGGAATGTTGTCAGCTCTTCGACAGTTACCTATGTTGGCACATCTTTTAAGGCCAAGTGCACAAGCAAAACTTACAGTACCAATACTGTTACATCTCTTGAAGCCAGTATATTCTGAAGAAGGGAGTAATGCATCCAGATTTGAGAAGGAGGTATATCAACTATTTGTGAGATATGCACGAGAGGTAGCTAGTGGAAGGAGAATATGTGGAGGAACAACACTAGAGCTGAGCAACATTTTGGAGTTTGTCACTGGTGCTAGTAATGAGCCACCCTCTGGGTTTATTATGCCTCCAAAACTTTAGTTTGTTCTCTCAAATAAATATACCTCTGTTGTCTCAACAGTTCAAGATAGAAGTGCATCTCCAGTCTTGGGAGGATTCACAACAGCTCATACCTGTGTGAATATCCTTTCACTTCCAAGGGGAACTTGTGAACTTCCCTTTCCAGCAAAGGAAAAACTATTCTCCATCTATAACTTGGCATTTTCCCCAATACTATTTTAGGAAGGTATAAAAATTCAAGATAATGGTATGTAGCTACATGAAACTTTGTTGAGAACATGTTTAGTAATGTTGAAGGTTAGTTGAAGTAGATTTTAACTTATCGGTTAAAGTTGCAGTTTACAATTTCTTTTCCATGCTGTAAAAAAAAAATCGTCATATGCTTGCAGAGCAACGAGAAACCGCCTGGTTAGCCTAACTGATAAAGTGCCAGTCTATCGTGCGGGAAGCTGGGGTTCGATTCGCGG
The DNA here is from genome assembly GCA_025331085.2 of Zoanthus sociatus. Lineage (NCBI taxonomy): Eukaryota > Metazoa > Cnidaria > Anthozoa > Zoantharia > Zoanthidae > Zoanthus > Zoanthus sociatus. The sequence continues at coordinate 1,501 of JAOBAY020110253.1, read as the reverse complement.
CCGGACCAACACTTAGAGTCTTAAAATAATTGAGGAGAAAGGTTTGACTTTCGCGTTTTCTCGGATAAGGACGTTAAACCGTAGGTCCAGTCTCTCGACACTCTATCCAGGGACTTAAAAGAACCCACACATTTGTCGAAAAGAGCAGGGTAGTGATCCCGGTGTTGTGGTCTGTCTTCATCACTAGTACTGAGGGCATTTGTAGTTATTAATATATGTGAGACGCTCCGGCGGACTATCTAGACCCTCAACTGTTGAAAACTGTATTCATTTGTGATGCGCATTTGATCATATCCATATGACAAATGCGTAATATAAATGTTAAATCTTCTTATTATTATTGTTAGAAGAACCCGACTGTATCATTCTACTCCCTTGGGGCTTACCATGCGCTAGAGCACGTCAATCGGTCAATGAAAGTTGCTGGCGGATTGATTGGTATCGCATTGAACCCCAATACTAGAACAAAGTACTTCCTCATCGCACCAGCGCTGGCGAAACTTGCAGATCAAGCGAAGCAGTTGGCCGGTACATCCTCAAAGTCAGCCAAACACCATCACAATCTCAACACTTGCGTACGATTACGACAAGAGAAGAGCATCGAGCAGCTATCTAACACAATCAAGAATTTTACGCATCCCTTTCTGGATGAATGTGATGACCTCTACAACATTGTAAAATGAAATAGGAAATAGATGTAGACCAAATACGACAGTGATGATATCGATGGCTAAAGCATCCACCTTAATATAATGCATTCATATATAGAGCCAATATTATCAAATGATGAGTTCTTGTGATGTCTTTAAATCTCATTAATGATTTCGATACAATAACAGAGCAGATTGAATATTGATAAATTGGCTTCCATTTATATGACACGTATAAGCACTTTTAAATAAGAGCCTCGTTCCCATGAAAGGATAATCAAGAGACCTCCTTATCAGCTTTAATAATTTAGGCATGCCAGGTGCTATCCAATAAAAGTGTCGTCATATTTGAATATAATACACCATAGTTTTTAATGTTTTAATTTTCAGCCTCGTTTCTATGTGGTGATTGTCACGTGACCTCCTTATCTACTGAAAGGATTGTATAAGCATGACAGGTACTCTCCAATAAAGTTTTTGTGCAAGTTCGTGGGATAATAAACAGGAGTTATTAGATGTTTTGTATTCAACAGGGTTATCAACTGACCTTAGCAACACCATTCTCTTTGTAGGTTTGCCATGATTTTCCGTCAAGCGACAGTGCCAACCTGTATTTGGTGGTCCAGTGATTACCTGCGGTCGCATGGCCTCTTGTTGCTACTCCACACACCATATACATTCCTTTGAAGTCGATCTGGAGATATTCGGCGTTGTGCACTGTACTTGAAAGAGAACACCATCCGGCGGAGGACGTAAGCCGAGCGTATTTTGGAAAATACGAAGAGCTGTACGTGCTATATGCACTAAAACTTGAGTCAGGTAGCTTTTGGGTGATCGCCGGCGCTTTAGAG
>JAOBAY020110158.1:0-16925 GCA_025331085.2 Zoanthus sociatus | reverse complement strand
AAATGAATGGTCATTTAATAAGGTTTCATCAACAGGTTCAAAAGTTAAGACAGTTTTACTTTATATGAAATCGTTTTAGCAGGACAAGGGTTAAGAACATATTTAAAACCATTTGAGGCTAAAATCTTCCAAATACTTAAGAACATTCAGCCTTGGCCTAAAAATAAGACGTTCTTATGCAAAACAGAGTGTATGTTTTATCGTGCGAAGACTCCACTGGCTATAAAGTATAAGAAAAACGACGAGAATATGACACCCCCTGTTTGTATAGCCTTATAATTCCTACGACAAATATTTTTTAAAAAGAGCAAACTGTTTTAAGACAACTACAAAAAATAAATTGACAGCATCGCTTAATTAGAAACGAAAGGTTTTTGTATAAAAAATGTATAATAAATGACACTAGTTCTCGAGTACTCGATCGATATAAGTGATAGCGATAACGCAAGTCGCAAATAATGTAAATGAAAATCTGCCATCCAGAAATTGGAAAAAATGTTAATTCTAATTCGTAATCAGTTCTGTTTGCATCGGTTTAGGCTAACCGATTTGATTCGGTGAATTTAATTTCTTGTTTCAGCTTGTATTTAAACGGCCATAATGCATTTTGATTTAGAAAGAGCAATGTTTGTTAGCAAGCTTGTTTTGCGACACTTCGAGTGTAATCCTACTTGCAATCTGAACGACAGTAAATCATCCAACTTTGCCTTTTATGTTTAATATTGATGACTTTGATAACCAACAATAAATGGCAAGCTTTTGAACAACTAAAATGAGATGTAGGCGGTGTCAACGCAGATGTTTTTACAAAGCAGGCACGTTTTCCATTGATATTTTAATGCTAGAACTTATCAGAGATTATTGAAATACTTCGTAAATTGACATGGCAGAGCAAACTGATTCATCAACTTGAAGCCTTTAATATTTGATGAAATTAGCTAGTTTTCTAAGAAAATATACATGGAAATTTAGTGAGTTTAGTTGCAGTACACTCGCCACTTTTTACTATTCGTGTCAATCAGTCTTGTCGCCGCCAACCACACAAAATCAAAGTCAATGTACATTTGAATGTACTTATGCGTCCATTCATTAAGTTTAAGCATTTGAAACAATTTTGCTCGATGATTTTTGACGGACATTAGTCATTTAAAACGCCACAGGTTTAAACATCGATTGCCCGCCCAAATAATTTTCTTTGTCTGACTTTCAAAGCGGCTCAGACTACTAGCTTCCTTATATTTACCATGAAATTCAATTTCCTGGCAGCAATGCTAAAAATACTCTATTATTGAACTATTTGAGTTATGAGTGACATATGCTGTCAAAGTTTTTGTAAAGCAGGAAGAAAAAGGTAAACTTACCAAATGCTTAGTGGTTTGTGGTTTCTTGAGTCGCCAGTAGCTGTTTGAATTTTCTTTCGCCTGAGCTGAAAACCCTGACAACAGTCCAATACGAAAGAGCAAAATTAAAATTTTTCGTTTATCAGATATGGAAGATTAACTCCTAATCTAAGTGTGCTTAAAGACAAAAACCCAAGCAGCTTTAAGATTACAAAGTATGAATCTGAAGAGCTCTTGCCATAAAACCTTTTAAACATGGAATGCTTTTATCTCCAATAACATACATTTGCGGTATAATCTCCTTGACACTTAAATTCCGTGGATAGCTTCGTAGAAAAGCAGCTCTATATTTTCAATGTTGGTTTCTTTTTGATATCTTTGCGTGTTTTCAGCCCTTAAAATATTTTGTAATTAAAGCATTTTGAGAAAAATGTACATGAGAGAACTCTATCCAATCGTTTTTATGTCAGTGCCTCCTCAATACTTGTATATTATATTAAGTAACAATTATATTGTCCTCTGTTTTCCTGTTGTATTCCATCGATTGTATTTTTTCACAAGTTTTTAACTCGGAGCTTGCTAATAAATCATTGAAGCTAATAAATTTCAGAAGACTTCGAGGAAACTCTCAATTTTCGTCTCTAGTTGATTGATCTTTTATCACTAAATGTAAAAGCTAACGTGTTTCAGCTATATTTTTCAATTCCATAACATTGAACTGAACAAAATCGGTGGAATAAAACCCGTAATTTTTTCATAACAACTTATCCAATTTATTTTTCATTCCTGATCTATTATCAGGTTGAAGATATATGAATGAATTTAGAGATAATTTGATAAACTTATTGGTCACGTTGTACTTACCAAGTTCGACAGTATTTTTTTAAAAAACAAAGTAAGTTTTTGTCGATAGATTTAACTCATTAGTTTTATTTTTCCCTTTGATAATTTTGCTGGGTTTGACATAGTTTGTGCAAGTAAATTGGGAAGGTGCACCGTGAAACTTAGTTATGTTTATACTATAGATTTACAGACGAAGGGCATATTTCTTATACATGTCATTGTGTTTCTACCGATTTAAAAGAAAATATAACGGAAATTTAGAGTCTCATTTTGGCTACTAACCGTATGCTTTTTGGTGGTTCACCGCTGGTTTTCGTGAGGATATCAAAAGAATGATAACCGTATGGTACGTTACATGGTACATAAAGTACATTTTCCGTGATTTTTGTCTTTTTAATTCGTGAGTCAGTTCAGTCACCAAAATCAAAGGTCTGTTTATCATGTATACAATTTGTTTTGCCAAAAGTATAACTGCTGTTTCCGATGGTGTCATTTTAAAAACACACCAGCTTACTGCATTTTTAAGGACTTTATCCTTACATAAACTCTTTTTCTTCGGCCAACGTAATCTTATTAAAAACAGAACACAGATAGCAGATATAAACATTTTTATATGCATTTTGACTTGACGTTTCGTTTGTTACTCTACAAACATTTTCAAAAGTGACTGTTAATTCTAAAAAAAAGTGGTTCTTATAAAAGAAATAAGGAGAACTGGGTACTTTTCGTAATACTTTTATCCTTTTACTACATCAGTGGCATTATAGATATTATAGAAATGTTGGTAAGCACAGTTCTAAGTTTTATTTTTGAGTATCGAGAATATCTTTCACGAGTAACCAAAGAAAATGAATGAAAAGTGTTTGAGGGAGAAAATATATTGTGTATTTTCAAGCACTCTTGTTACATTCTGTATTAAATACAATTAATGACGGAAAGTAATTGATAAAAGTTACAATTCTCGAAAGTTTTACTATATATGGTAATGTTCTCTTTACATGTGAAGATGATAAGCTTGTTTTTAAGAAAATAGGACTCATAGATATTTTCTCGACAATCATTTATTAGATGGTGTTACCATATATGGTGATGTTCTTATTACGTGTGATGATATAACAAGATTTCAGAAAAGTAGGATTCGTAAATAATTCCTCGACAATCATGTATTAGATAGATAGATAAATAGATAGATACTTTGTTGTTCCTCTCGGGGCTTTTTGACAATAAATTACAAAAGTTCGACATAAATTTAACCTTTCAAAAGGTTAAAATATAGTTATACAGTAAGACAGGAGAAATAAAAATGGTTCCGAAATTAGGGCTTTCTTTAAATTGTGTTTAAAATCAGATTATAATTAATTGTTTAGGTTGTTCCAGATTTTCACGCCTTAGATGGTGCTACCATTCTTTTCTTTTCATATGTGAAGACACAACACGTTTTCCATTGAAAAGAAATTTATTGTATATTTCATGAAAAGTTCTATATTAGATGTTGTTGCAACGTATGATAATGTTCTCACATGGGATATCGATAATAGCAAGATTTAAAAGAAGAGATTAAACATGTATGTCATCGGTATTAATATATATTCATATATATGGTAATGTTTGTTTTACCTGTTTTTCTGTTTTTAGTACTTGCTGTTTTTCTGTTGACCCTCAAAATCAAAATTATAATTACTGCTGAATGCAGCGATATTGGCCGATGTTACATTTGTGCCTGTGAGCCGCAGCCCAAAAGTATGCCGAGGGGTCAGCGATTACTTAGCGGTAAGATCCCAGAGCATTGACTAAACAGATTTAAGAAAACTCTAAGCTAGGCACGGTATAGTAACCACGAAGTGGCTCTAGTTTTATTCATGTTTTGACCGCACCGCCCAGCCATTTAGCTCGATTAGCCTATGCTATTTCTAAATGGCTGTGCTCTTAGTAACATGCAAAACTTCACCGTTTCTCTTTTTTCTTTACTTTAATTGACTGTAAATATCAGAGGGCACAAATAAAGATGTTGTTGTTGTTGTTGTTGTTGTTGATGACAAATTCTAATGACCAGCTTCATGGGCACCTATAGCTAAATGATAATCCATATATTAGATAATGTTACCATATATGGTAATGCTTTTACAGGTGAAGAAGACAAATTTTAATGAACAGATTTATGTGAACTTAATTGATCATGATAATCATTTATTAATAAGCAACCTTCGTTTAATGTAAAAAATTCGCGCCTACAATTGGTTAAAATCGATTACGTGATTTCGGTATATCTGTGAACATAAGGTTCCATCGTGCAGAAAAATATCATTTACCTTTGGGTCTATAGCTATAGTCTTTTGAAAATTTAAACTCTTGCCTATATCAACCAAAATGATTTTTATTGAGCTTTTACTCCGTATAATATCAAATAGTGCTTTAACAGTTTATATAGCTTTATTGGGAAAATGCACGTATGAAATGTGTCAAAATAGCTTTGAAGTTTTGAAAAGAATTTCTGAAAAAAACCCGAGAAATTAAGAACGTGATATGATATAACTTGTGTGTGTGTAAATAGGCTAACACTGCTTTTATGTTGTTTTTTTTTATTTAGAAAATCCGGAAAAAAAAATTTCCTTTTTTGAAACAAAAGTTGCAAATGAAAAATAACAATAATTTCCCTCACCAGGTCGGGCGTGGTTGGCTCAGTTGGTAAGAGGTCTGATATCCGGCCACAAGGTCCCTATTTCGATTGAATTTTTGTGTGACCTTCTTTTCCGCCTGATCTAACTTAAATTTTCTATCCTTCCGGGGTAGGTAAATGCGTAGCAGCTTCTGTTGTGGTTATTAACGTGCGATGGATTAGCTAGTGTCCCGTCCAGAAAGAGTCAAAGACTCTCATCTGCTTAACACCACAGTAACCGGAGATAAGCACCGGCTTAATGGTCACTTAGCTTGTAAAGGATTTAGCTTTTTTTAGCTCATTAACAGTATTACTTTTCGTATTTTTTATCCTAATAACATCGTCTTTGATACAGTTATGCCACTAGTGCAGCCATATCGAGTTTAATTAAAATGGCTACAGTTTAGCTGCAAAAATTTACTTAAAATAAAATGTTAATGTCATCAAAATCATGATGACTTTGACATTTTATTTAACAAGTCTACAAATGAATGTATTCTGCCAACATACACAAGAATATCTTCCGCCTAAAATTGGCAAAAAGAAAAAAAAACATCCTGTGTCGGATTAAGTATTCTCACAAGAATAAGGTAGATACTTAATGATAAGAAAGAAACTACAAATGCCAAAAATAATGTTGAATTATTTTGATTTAAAAGTTGTGCCATTTTGTTAAAAAGCTATTCGCATTCTAGGTATTAAGACAGAAACACTTTCTTCATCTGTTAGTTATTACATTTAAAACAGTCCACTGATTTCCCAGATTAAAAGTTGGAACTCTTTACTGGCTTGCCAGTGGCAAACCAGTTTTTAAATTGGGTTGGTTTTTCTGTTTCTTTTAGCAATAAGTTAGTGAGAAATTGGACTTCTTTGCAACGTTTACCAAATATGGATTTGCACAACATGACTGGCTCGAAATTTGCTATGGTAACGAGTAAAAAGATTTCATTTCAAAATCTGCCATTTAGTTAGAGAATCGTTGCAACAGGAATCTTTTATGTCAAACATCTGCAGTATTTCTCAACCAATGTCCATAAATTGTGTTTATATATTGGAAATTTTGAATTTCGCGCGTGGCACAATCCCTTGGGATTCCTCATTGCGTATTTATTCAGCTCATCGCCATTACTATTTACTTGATCTTACTAATTAGTATAACGCTTCGCCGGGTTTAATTTTCCGGTGTTGCGTAATGGAAGACGGAGTAGTTACGAAACAAGATTTGGCGAAGGATCTCACAAGGAGAAACTACAAACTGTGTTTGTCGAGGCTCGAGACAGAGCCAAAGAAGCTCTAATCACTTTTTGACGAGGAAAGGAATCTAATAATTTATCATTCAAGCGGGTCAGTAACGAAAAGAATTGAAAAGCAAGTTATTGATAACCTCCACTCCTTAAGACAAGTTTTGACATTCTGGACATTACGCAGCTTAGTTGAAATACAGAGGCCTTGACACTTCTATTGAGGAAACTGTTAATTTAGTCGAGAAAAGAAATAGAATTATACGGATTGGCAATACTTTTGAGGCCGGCTGGTTAACGGTTAAACAATACGAGACCATTGCTGTTTCTTTGGGAAAAGAAGATAGAAAAAAGACTAGAGCCGCTGAAAGGAAGCGTTGAAACTTCAAGAATGACAACGCCGGAAAAAATTGCTAAATAGTCTTCGCCCAGAAGTCAAAGAGCTACTCAGTTTTCAAGAGGACCCCGATAACATTTTGGTCAACAATGGCAGTCTCCCTTCGCCCAGCCAGCCCCATATCAGCCATACTACAACCCACGCGACTATGACCAGTTCCCGTGATTTAGGGTGTAGATACTGTAGATCTCCTTCTCACTGGTGGAGAGACTGCCCCCGTGCGGTTCGAAAAATCCCACTTTGTCCTCTCTAGCACCAGCTCATTGCCTCCCACAAGCCTCCCTGAAAAGTCATTCTGGAAATCACTTAAGTCAGAAGTTTCCGGAATTTCGGACTCTAACTCACCTAATCATGATTTCGCAGCACCTGCGATCACTCAGCATAGTTTGGAAACGGAGTTTAGTGAGCTTCTACGTACGACAAGATAAGTACTGAATTCTTTGCACAAAATCTTTTTGAGGTGTTTTCCCGCTTATACTTATACTTATACTTATACTTATACTTATACTTATACTTATACTTATACTTATACTTATACTTATACTTATACTTTTAAAAGGATAGATTTACATAGTGGTCATCAGTCGTGCCTCCCACCTCTACAACCCGGGATCGATTCCTGGGCTCCGCATGTAGGCTGACATTTGTCGATCTCAATCTGACTCCGAGGGTTTTTCTCCGGGTACTCCTGACCAGTTTTCCTCCCTCTAAAAATTCGACTTTCACACCAAGATCTGAGCCGTCGAGCGATTAAACATTGGCCTCTGGCTAGGAAGAATGGGCAACCACTTCCTTCGCATATGACGTTAAATAAAGTATTTATTTATTTATTTATTTATTTATTTATATATTTATTTATTTATAGAAGAGGTACCGTAAAGAGAGGAAAGAGGAAAGAAATACTACAAAGTAAACCTAGATAATTTCAATTATTCTCATGGATTTACAAACATGAAGTTGAACTGACGCTTGTTGTTGACTCAGTAGCTCAGCTGGTAGAGCGGCGGACTAGGAACCCGATGGTCTTGGAGTCAAATCCTACCTGAGGCATGCGCAATGTCAATCCGTGGCTCTTAACTGACTCGAAACAAGCGTTGGTTTAACTTTGTGTTTCTAAACCTAAATCCCCACCGGCTAAACAGACACAGGAGACAAGACCACAGAGGGTGCGGAACAGGCCCGTGAGATTTGATGATTATGTGATGAAGTAACTAAGAATATACTTGGGAACTCTTGCAAACTCACATGTTTAGATTTGATAGCTTTTGCCTGAACATTGTTTGTTTATATTTCTTTTACGCCACTACTGAATTTGCAGAACTGTGATAGTGATAGTGCTAGATATGCAAGTTTTCACCTCCGGGCTTCTCAGAACCTACAGTTTTACAAGTGTATACAGTTGAGGTCAGACACTTGAGGGTCTTAGAAAGTTCGCTTGAGCGGCTCACATGTTAAGGCGCAACTTGGCAGCAGATAAGAAGTGCCCTCAGTGGAAGAAACAGACCACAACTCCGGGATCACGACCCGACTCTTTACGACAAGTGTGTGGGTTCTTTGAAGTCTCTCGACAGAGAGATCGAGAGACTGGACCTACGGTTTAACGTCTTTATCCGAGAAGACGTGAAGGTCTAACCATTTGCAGATGTTAGAGCAAAGGCAGAACCTTCTCGTCAATTATTTTAAGACCCTGAGTGTTGGTCCGGCCGGGAATCGAACCCAAGCCTCCCGCACAGCTGACTGGCGCCTCACCAACAGGGCTAATCAGGCTGCGGTTTTATCTAAATCTTTTCAGCTTTTCATCACCTTTTTATGAACTCTTTTAAACCTACCTTATTTATATACCCACCTGGATAGTTTTTCAAGCTAAACACGAAAGAAGAAGAGCTTGCAACGTATCTGTGTGTAAAGCCAGGTGGAACTGTGTAAAAAGCACAGAGAAATTAACTGAATAGACCTCAATATTTTTGTTCAAAAAAAAAGCGCCATTAATCTTTTTACAGTTTGATTGGGAAAACCGTGAGAAATGTTGTTTCTGACCAATCGCAAACCACGAACCAACTCGCCAAACCGCAGACTGTTTTCCGTTATGTAGCAAAACCTGTAGCGCTTTGGGATTTTCCGGGATTGATTTAATTTTAGCTTATTCTGGCAGTTAACTAAAAGAGACAACTAACAACAAAACAGAATATTGCATATATTTGTCGTTTCACATGTGACTGGCACTTCAGGCCATTTGTTGCTTTCAAAATTTGGCGCCGTTAGTATAATCGACAATTTCAAATTACTCGCAATCTCCTTCTCTGAAATAGAACAAGTGAACTCTATAAAAAATATTAACGATTAATTGAACGCTGAAAGCTTAATACGACTCAACAACCAGCCGCTAATCTAAGTCAATTGATATTTCTAAAGATTTAAAAAACCTCAACTATGAAAATGTTCATGTTCCTTTGTTTACAGTTACTAAAGTTATCTAGTAAAGTTATCTAGTAAAGTTGCTCCATCTGCCTAGACTAGCACCTAAGCTATTTGCAGATGGAGTGTCGAAAAATTTTCCTGTAAATTTAAAATTAATTGCTGAAAATAAAAATTGCTTGCTTATTCTAAAGAACTGAACAGTCTGCCTTCCAGTATTCTTTAGGTTCAGCAATAGAGGTCGCCAAACGACCCAGAAATAGGAATTCTAGCATAACTGGTAGAGGAAATTGTCATTGCATGAACGCTTGTAAAATTATTACGAAAGGGCAAGTGGCGCCAACGAAATAAAAAAAAAATCAAATAAAACCCTAAAAAAACAATTCTTCTCCCCCAAAAAATATTGTTTCTAACCTTACAACATCATTTACAGTAAATTTTGAAGTTAAATTGATTTCAATTAAGCCTGACTCACGGTAAAGCTTAACAAGTTTCAAATGGTACAAACATTAACTGGGTTGCAGTAGCAAGGTATATATAGCAAGAAATTTTGATTACAAGAAGCATTATGCTTTCATTTTGTGACAACAAAATTTAAAATTTTGGGTTGCTCCCTTCAGACATGTAACTAGAAGGGGTATCAAAAGGTCTTTGCGAGCATTTGCGAGCATCTGAGTAGTGTGCTTATTTTTGAGAGCACGAGCAGTGTCAAATTTCTCTTCCGAGCAGCGAATATTTAAATGAAACTTCGTGCGTTTTTCCGATAGTACATACAGCGCCTCCAAAACTGTTTCAGGCTGAAATATTGAAGAAACACTGAAACCAGGGGTAAAGGTTGTAGCAAACCTTTTCTTTATCTTTATCATAACTAATTTATTGTTTATGAAAAAACGAAATACAATGCAAAAGTAACAAGATTGCGAGCAAGTGAGCACAAATTTTGCGATAATGAGCAAGCGAGCACCCGTGTAATTTTTGCGACCAATTCGAGCAAACATCAAATTTTGCTGAGACAATTCGATACCTCTACTAGATAAATAAAAATTCTAAATGCTGTTGGTTAGTCACCAGAGGTGACTATATGCAGACAATCGTTTTTAGTAAAGACCATTCGCATTAAAGAATATTTACCGTTAGTGGGCTGGTCGCTGAAACCACCAAAGACATAATCTTTATGTCTAGCAATAACAAGGTATGGTCCTTTTCCATTGCATCTTGTTCTAAATCTTGAAAATGCATGCTTTCCATACACGAAGCAGGGTGCCCAGTACGTGTTCGTTGCAACTCCTGATTCTGTTAACCAACGTCTTAGTTGATTCGTGTATTCAGGAATGTGCCCAATTTGGTTGGAATGGATATCTACCACAAATATAAAACATTCAAATGAATCATTTTTTGTAGAATAATAATAATAATAATAATAATAATGATGATAATAATAATAATAATAATAACAACAATAACAATAACAATAATAATAACTTTATTTTGGTGTCAATTTATTTAGCTGGCCAAAGGCCGACTAATTGGGAACACCATCTTTACCACTCTAACTGTGACATTTCACATGACAGATACACACATATAAACACAGATATGTCCCCGAGAGTCTACGGTTTAACGTTATTATCCGAGAAGACGCGAAAGTCTAACCATTTGCAGATGTTAGGGCAAAGGCAGCACCTTCTCCTCAATTATTTTAAGACCCTGAGTGTTGGTCCGGCCAGGAAACAAACCCGAGCCTCCCTCACAGCAGACTGGTGCCTTATCAATTAGCTAAACAAACGGTGGTGGTGGAGCTATGCCACTAAAAAACAATGGGGGTTGGAACGTGTGTGCATGAGATTGAAGGGAAGAGCGCAAACCAAGTCAATTCAAAACAGTTGCAGCGGAACTAAATGCTAAAACTAACTTAGTTTGTGATATTTTTCTTTTTAATTTAAGTCAAATTACATTGAGAAATTAAATGCAGAAACGAAAAAGTCTCTAGAAAAAGCTTGATAACATGACGCTCTTGAGATTGTCGGCGGTATTGATGACGTAAGTTATGATATTAAGAGCATAAATATGGCAGTGTGCTTCGAAATCTTGATATTTTTGGGGTGATCAATGTTTTGTGAATTAAGTTTGATTTCTTTTATAGCACCCAAAAGCCGCACAATAAACAAGTGTTTTTTCCAGTTTTTAATCAATTTAGTATTATAACCAACCGCTGACATCACATATTTTGATCAAATCTTGTCGATTTGTCACAAAGCCTCAAATTTTTTCTGACTGCAAGGATAAAAGCTTGAAAAAACTTCAGGCAGAGTTGTTCTTCTCTACCTAAATGTTCCAACGATAAGAAGTCCATTTTAGGGTTCACTTTTCCTTTATTTGAAACAACAAAATAGGTTCCAGGACTAGATGGTATTTAGTTGAAGTACTGAAGGCCTGTTTGTCAAACATTCCTGTTACATTCCATAACTTTTAATAACTGTCGCCCGGATAACAACAAAAGAAAGACCCGAGCCCTTAAGAATGGGAACACAATTGAACAGCTGAAAATAGGCCGTAGCAACGGCAGAGGTTAGTATAACACTGTCTATGCAACCGATCCAACTGGCATAGACATCTTAGACAGGGAAAATAGCAGAAAGAAAACCAGCGATTAGACAAGAAAATCAAAAAAGCACAATCAGATCACCATTCATAACAAGGATCATCCCCTCCTGGGTAAAAATTGTACCGGACTAAACCAACCTTTCTACAGAATTGTGAACATGTTGTTAACTTTATATTTTTACCTCACCACATTGAACGTAACATCATTACAGTGACAATCTTTTTAATTACAATAAGGAAAAGTTAATCCCATCGGAGCCAAGAAGGTCGGTGGCCGTGGAGCAGGAACTTATTTCCGATTTCTGTTGTGTTAAAGCCTGGTTCTCATAATTGTTGAGATCATCAGGATCACGGGATTGCTGAATAATCCATCGCGCGATCCTGGCGATCTTATGAGAACCGTGACTTTGACAATCCTGGCAATCTCAGCGATCTGACAGCAAGGCTTAACCGAATGTGAGTATTTAGCTCCCATGGAACACTAAGCCATAGCAAGCTTGCTTCCCAGACGATGTTTATACCAATTTACCTACCACGGAAGAATATCAGGCTAAGGTAATTTAGGCGTCACACAAATATTCAAATTTCGGCAGAGCCCGGATCGAACTGGGGATCTTGTGGTCGGAAAGTAAAGATTTTACCAGCACGAACAATGCCCGCCCAAAAGGTGCGCTTAACGAAATATTTCTAAAAATGTTTGTATATACAAACCTTTTCTGAAGACACGGCGGCACCAAACTTTTTTACCCTTCTTTTTTGATCCGTAAATAAACTTTGCTTTGTTATCAATACCCTTGATTTTCCTTCCTTTGTAGGCTTTTGCCGCTTTCCAGTTCTTCTTGTACGAAAGCAGTTTCCAGTTCCCCGACGGCTTCTTGTCAACGCATTTCCATCCTCCCTTGGCACCCGATTTAGTTACGATTCCGTTGCTGAAACTTCCCTTGAAACCAATACGACCTGTGTTGCTTGTAATATATGCTGCAAGCACTTTGAAATCTCCGGGTAGGATGTATTTTTTTGCTACCTTCCAATTGCCTTTGTTTTCTGGTGTCATCAGCTTTCCGTCCACATAAACCTCAGCTTTATTGTCTCCCGTTAGCATCGCTATGATTGGTTTGACTTGAGCTTTTAACAAAGAAAAAAACAGAAAAAGTATTTTTTTTAAAAAAATTGAAACAATATTCAATACTTTTAGATTGTCTTTAAAATTTCGAAGAAAGTAAGACACAAACATTGTTTTATCTTAAATCTTCATCGAGTTATAAAACTCGGTAATTCATGAATTTAAAAGCGATCTCTACGTGAAAAGGTGCCATTATTTTGGTAATCATTGAAACAGAAAAATAAAACATTAATTAATACTCAGTTTTGACGTTAAATGTTTTATAAACATAGCAATGTATAATCTTTTCTAGCTGAAACTGATTACGGTATTTTCAGAGTTAGATCAATCTCATTTCGTGGGTAGTGAGGTAGATGGTACGGTATTAATAAACAACCTTTGTTTCACTGTAAAAAACCTACTTGCGCGATTGGTCAAAATTGATCACGTGATTTAGACTTAAATATCGATACCGCCACCGGCCATTAACTTGCTTACCATATGCTTTTTGTGGTTTAACACATGGCTTGAAAATAGCCTGGTCTTATATAAAATAATTCAATCCCAAAATGTATGAATCAAAATGACCTTTTCTGAGTCATCTATCAGAGGATACAATCAAGTGACTTGGCGGGATTTTTGACGCGTGACTTCAAATTTTCCCGGCATTAAAACAAGTTGAAGTTTGAGTCTCTTGAAACGGTTTTGTTTGCTTTTCTGTCTTTTTTAAAATGGAATTCAACCCTCTGCTAGATTTACTAAATATCTTAATTGCAATTGTTTGTTATTCCTTATAGTAGCGAACATTTGAAGGCAAAAATATGCAGATTTCTGGCTTCTTTTTGACAAGATGACAACGCGATATGAAAGTACTTCAAATATATACCAGATGAGTTCCTCTGACCCTTCACGAAAACATTGAATTTACTTCTCAAAAGAGTGTTGATGAATTCTAAAACAAGGTAATTGTTAAATTTTGTTGTAGTTCTATCCAAATTCATCTGGAACATTCAGGAAACTGTGTAACTGTTCTTGCTGTTAAGTAATTAAGCTAAAGATAGAAACTGACAAGCTAGCATGATGTCATAAGAATAGCTTATAACATGGGTAGATTATACTTAGCTTTTCTGTAACTTTCTAGAATGTTCCTACAGCTAATGTATACATATGCGAGATCCAGCGTCCCGAGTCAGTCAGTGTTTTGCTTTAGTTAGTTGCTGATCTGGAGTCCACATCATTGAATCCAAAACTGTCACAGATTACCATACATGGGGCGAATTATAGCTCAGCTAATTCTTACTGTTTGATGTAAAAGAAGCGGCTGAATTCAAGATGATAGTAGGGCATCAGAGCTAGAAATAAAGACTTTACCTGGGCAGGGTTTTTGGCCGCAAGCTCTTGTCTGCTCCAAAGGCCCTTTGCAATCCTTCCCTCCAAACATAGGTTTAGGGTTGGTGCAGGATCGTGTGCGTTTCTGGGTACCTCCACCGCCACAACTTTTCGTACATTTTGAGTAGGGACCGAAGGGAGTAAACCCGCCATTAACTGTGACAAGAAGAAAGTTGATTGTCAATGATAGATAATTATGATAAATTACATATAAATAAATTCGTTGTGTATATATAGCACATTTATCTATATAAATATTCAAATGCACCTTACAAATATCTAGAGAGCTAACAGTTGAGAAACTTAGATCTTTCGCAACAGCGGCTCACAAATATATATATTAATAATGCTCTCAGTAGATTTAGACGAGACATACCACACAATACTTACTTAACTTCGATTTGCGCCTGAGTTACTCACTAATACGCGTTTTACAGTTATTTAGTAACATCTACTCATTGTGTATGTGATTTAAAATCATTTTTAAGAGAATTAGACCAAAATTGAACACTAAAAATTGCAGTTTGATAAAATTTTCAGAATTTTCACCGGGACAAATAGGGTTTTAATCCAAACACCCGAAGATTCCCAGGTCCGCATCAGTTTCCCCTTCATTATAGTAAGCACGCGCGCCAGTTTTTAATTTGGGTTTTGCAAAAAGCACGGTTTGAGAAACACAAAAGTTACAACAATTATAATCAGTAAGTAGAAACAAAAAAACATACTTGGTTTGGCTCTGTATATAAAGTTGGAAAAAGCTTTTCCAATTTGGAAAAGATCTTTTTCATTGTCACTTTTCTCACAGTTTGTAGCAACTCCATACATGTCATACTTGCTATTTAGATCTTTATCTCCCCAGCATTCTACAACATTCTGGATTCCAAAAGAGAAGTAGTTATGTTTCTTTGCTTCAACAGCGCATGCTTCGAAATAAGGTCTAAAACTAGTCTTCTTTAATTCATCTTTATTCAAATTCTCCACAGTCTTGAAATGATGTTCCAGCGCCCGATCCGATTCGTCGCGATAACAACCAACTGCTTCCCATTCTGAAAGAGGTGAACAAAATTAGTTAAAGGTCAAATGCAACGAAAAATCGATTTCGGAAATAATCTGTGTACTGAAAGATTATGACGTAAATAAACAAATCTGAAAGTCCCGGTACAACTTTTACTTTTCGAGAAATTGAAGCTCAAAATTCACACGAAATCATCGGAAGGCCGTCGGGTTATGTTCGCGCCTCAGATCGGAATTTAGCTTTTTGAAGTCAGAGAGGTCTTACAAAGTTTTGTTCTGACAGCAAAATTGCTTGTGTGAGCCGTTTGTTTTTAAATTTGGAATTGGTCGTCAGTAACCTACAGCGAATTTCAATGAAGATCACTCGAAAAGTATTTTCTCTAAATGAACAAGGAAATTTAGCCTGACTAGAGTTAACAGCAAATTTGGAGGAAAAGAAAGAGCGAAATTAAACGAGTGTACATGACTGTCAGCTGTGTTTTGAAAGTGTCAAGGTTACTTTGCATTTTGGGGAGTTGATCTCAGAAGTTCAAGGTGAAACTTCAAATAATTATTGCATTCTATGTTCAATATCTTTATTTAGGAGGAAGGCTTCTTCCAACTTTGGAACAAAGATAAAATATTGTTTGAGATAAAAGAAGCGAACAAGCCGTTTCTAAATCAAAAATGATCAAGAATGGCATTTCTGCAAAACCGGGGTTGTAACAAAAACTGTATTTTTCTTTTTATTAGTTACTAATATTGTTCCTGTTTTTACAGAAAGTAATGAAGGTCCATCACTGAAATTATTTACGTTTTATTACAAAGGCATAATTTAGCATTTCTATTAATTAAAATAGAAAGCATAAATCTTATCGACTTTCGAAACTCCACGTGTTATGGCGGACATGAAAAATTATAAAAAACATTCATCGCTGAAACTTGAATCGGAAATTAAACAGAATTACTGTTTTAGTTAGTGTTAAGCTGAGCTATTTTATGTTTTATATAACTGCAAATACACGTTTGAGAATCCAAAAAATGACACATTTACTACGTGTTTAGTCTTTAGTTTTGAAGTATATTGCTCCTTTAGTTTTAGTTTAGCCTTCGTCGGAAAATGAAAGAAACGTATAACATTTTATGTATCTGAGTTTTCACTGAAAATATGTACAGCTGTTTTGAAATATTTTGGTATAGAAAATTACAAAGTGAATGCATTAACATTTTGACAATTTGATTTTGTAGTTTTGCTTGTGAGAAAAAATATTTTTAGTTTCTACTGCGCATATGTTTTATTTTGGGTTGAAACCACCCAAGATGCTGCCATTTTGCTCCAGAAACGGCAAAGAGATTGTACGCGTGGGAGTTGAGGACACAAAGGGTTATAAACGTTACATAATGCATTATTTTATGTTTTCATTATTTCAAAAATTGCATGAAACTCATAATTCATTTGAATTTGTAGTTTTGTATTATGTTTATACGGTTATATTTTGTGGGTCAATGTGGTCAAAACAATCACCTTACAAAATAAAAGGACATTTCTCCATGCAATTTAAATTTAATTTCAGAACTCATCTTAATAAAATCATAAATACTATAACCAATATTCCGGGAATGCAGTAAAGAACCAAATGGAGACGTATCAGTTGTAAGTGAAGAAAGTGAAGATAACTGTGTAACTGTTGTCAAAAAAAGACTTACTCATTTAATTTTATTCATCATTCGAGGAGGCCATGAAACTGCAGTTTGTATCGCCGTTGTAATTACAGCTTTCTCAGTACACACATTTGCGAAAATTCAACTTTGAGTGATGCATGGTTAGCTGCGATACCGGAGGCATTTCTTTGCAGAATGTATTTGCTTTCCTTTCCTTGTTTTAATAGAATACAGTCGCCACACAAACACCTGATAAAATTATGGGCGGTCCACAAATTTGAAA